>JAFVLL020032662.1:81546-117305 GCA_021397915.2 Tor tambroides | reverse complement strand
AGTCAGTGCAAGTTTTTTCAGTTGAAACAGCTCAGATTTACATTTTAGTCTAGGACTAGGCTTAAGCCTTGTCTGTGAAACCGGGGGATAGACTTTTAAATATAGATTTTTTATTAAATATAAGACTTTTGTGTTAGAAAGACATGATTGTCAGTAAATGCTGACAGATTTTTCATTTATGGGTGAATTATCTGTTTAAGCACCGTAGTGACATAGCTAAATCAGGTTTCATAATAGTTATGGCAAGCAATAACTGTCCATCTGCATGCAAAATACCTAATGTTCATTTATTCATTTGCCAGACAAATTTTTTTCCAAAAGCAGCTTACAGTGCGCTCAAAGTATAGCCTAAAATAGGAATTAAACCCATGACTTTTGTAAGCACTTTACCAATTGAACTTTAATGGAACAGATAAAAATGATTTGAACAAATTGTTATATTTTGTGGTGTTTGTCACAAATGATTCTAGAATTGTGCAGTTTGAAGGGACCCCCAAAGATGAACATTTTGTCATCATTTACTCACCCTCAAGTCGTTCCAAACCTGTATGAGCTTCTTTCTTCTGTTGAACACAAAAGAAGATATTTTGAAGAATGTTGGTAACCAAACAGTTGACAGTAACCCATTGACTTCCATAGTATTTTTTTTTTTTCATACAATGGAAGTCAGTGGGTACCGGCAACTGTTTGGTTATCAACATTCTTCAAAATATCTTCATTTGTGCTTAACAGAAATAAAAAAGAAACTCATTTTGATTTTTGGGTGAACTATCCCTTTAAGGGTCCCGTGACGAGATCTCTGTTGTCTTTGTAGGCCGGGGAGGAGAACCCTGATATCTATTTGTCAGTGGTGAGTCTGAATGGCCCTTTGCACACAGTGAGGATGAGGAAACCAGAGGACCCCAGAATCAGGTGAAGATCTCCCAGTGACCACACAACAAGATATCTGTTATCTGTTGCTTTGGGGGAGTTTACAGTGACCCCAAAACTATTTGGACCTTTAAAATGTGTGAATGTGCTGTCACTGAATTTACCAAGAAAATATCAAACCAACAAATTATACTAAAAACTAACTTCACTTTTCTAAATAATTTTTGGACTGAGTTTTGACAACCAATTTTTTGCCTTCAATCTGACAATATACAGTACACTACCATTCAGATGTTTGGGGTCAGTACCATTGTATTAATGTTTTTAAAAAACGTCTCTTATGCTCACCAAACCTGCATTTATTTGATAAAAATACAGTAAAAACAGCAATATTGTAAGATATTAATAGAATTCAAAATGGCTGTTTTATATTTTAAAATGCAGTTTATTCCTGTGCTACAAAGCTGAATTTTCGGCATCATTACTCCAGTCTTCAGTGTCACATGATCCTTCAGAAATCCTTCTAATATGCTGATTTGCTGCTCAAGAAACATTTCTGATTATTATGATCAATGTTGAAAACAGTTGTGCTGTTAATATTTTTATGGAAACCGTGATACATTTTTTTCACGATTCGTTGATGAAGAAGAGTTCAAATGAACGGCATTTATTTGAAACAGAAATCTTTTGTAACATTATAAATGCCTTTACTGTCGCTTTTGATCAATTTATTGTGTCCTTGCTGAATTAAAGTATTAATTTCTCTAAAAAAATTCTTACCCCAAACTTTTGAACAATATTGTATCTCTTTAACAAACTCTGTAAACAGGCTACAGACAGACTAATGGACTGCATTACTCAACAGAAGAATAATTTAAATGGTTTTAAGGAAAGCTTTTTAGAGCATTTTTGAATTAAGCTAATGAACAAAATCCATTTTGCCCAAACACACTTATCCACAAAAAATGTACACAGACTCTATTTGACACAGTATTTTAACCAGCTTCTCTCTGCAGGAAAGATTACTACATCACCATGGTAAAGTGGGCAACCAGCACCAAACTAGCAGTAAACTGGCTGAACCGAGCGCAGAACAACTCCATCCTGACCCTGTGTGAGGCCACCACAGGCATCTGCACAAAGGTACCTTCTGCTACACACTAGCACACACTTAATTATCACTATTGTCCGTCTTTTATAATAATACTAAAGTCATTAAGATGGTAAAATGACACAAATGAAAGTGTGAGAAATACGTCATGACCTTTCGTTTTCCAGAAAAAGCTGTAAGGGTGACAGCGCCTATTGTTACATCCAAATGTATTAAAATGCATGTCAGTTCAACGAAAGAAAAGATTAGTCAGTGCTTCGGCTGCATATAAAGGACTTTGTCGAACAATGGGAGACACACCGAGAAAAAGACAATAATCTGTCGGTGTGTTTTCAGAAACATGAAGATGAGAGTGACAGCTGGCTTCACAGACAGGTGAGTCACGCATCACGAGTGTGGGATGTGTGTGTAAGAGTGCTGCTCAAATGTTCGCTGATCTCTCTGCAGAACGAGCCCCCGCTGTTCTCCAGAGACGGATACAGGTTCTTCTTCACCCGAGCCGTTCCACAGGGAGGCCGAGGGAAGTTCTTCCACATATCCATGTCCACTTCCCAGGTGAGATGACGAAGAGAAACTACACACTAATTATGAAGGTTTAAATGTATAGTGAAAAATGAACATTTACTCACCCTCAGGCCATCCAAGATGTAGGTGACTTTTTTCTTCAGTAAAACAGTAAAGTAGATTTTTAACTGAAACCGTGGTCCTTGGAGTTTCATATAATGCTGTCAATGGCTGCCGGTACTTGAGAGTCAAAAAAAGCATATACAGGAACACAAAATGAATACCTGTGGTTCCTGGCGATATTTTGAGCTCTTAGAAACAAGAAACTGAACATTATTTACAACATTATTATCTGTAATCCATGAATGAACCAGTTCACCAAAAAGAATCGGTTCAAAAGAAGGATTTGTTTGTGAACAGGACATCCCTCTGGACTGTTTACCTGAGGCGCTGGATTACACAGGTTATAATGGTGTAAATAATGTTCAGTTTCTTGCACAGGCCGATAGTTTTGCTTCATAAGACCTGCTTTTTTTGATGCTTAAAGTGCTGGTAGCCATTGACTTGCATCACCAAGGACCACAGTTTCAGCCATTTAAAAAGTCATTTTAATGTCAGCTACATCTTGGATGGCCTGAGAGTAAATTAACCGCAAATTTTTATGTTTGGGTGAACTATCCCTTTAACAGCATGTTGAAGGTAAGAAGTGACTTCCTGTTGTCGTTTCTTTCAGCCCAACAGCAGCACAGACACGCTACAGTCGCTGACGTCAGGAGACTGGGACGTGACGGAGATATTAGCCTACAATGAAGACACCAAACTTGTGTAAGCCTGTGTGATCAGCAGCATTCAAAAGACCCCAGATTTTGTCAATAAGAATGTCAAATAATAAAACTAAAATAAAGTAATATGCCATTACCCTCTTTTGTAACATATTAAAATGGGTATTTGTAATAAAAATGTCTTTGCAGATACTTTCTAAGTACAGAAGACGATGCAAGACGGCGTCACCTCTACAGGTATGACAGGCGACGTGTGACACACAGTGATGTAATTGGGAAGCATTGCACTGATGACATGTGTCGTTTTTTTTTAGCGCCAACACCACAGGATCCTTCAACCGCCGCTGTCTTTCCTGTAATTTAAGCTGCGGATACGTCAGTGGATCATTCAGTCCAGACGCTAACTACTTCCTTCTCAACTGCAAAGGTTTAATGAATTTTTCTATGAAAAACATCAGTAAAAGTCTTTATATTAAAGATATTTTTAGCGGCCTTGGATTCAAAAGTATTTTTTATTTTTCCCATAGGAATTTTAAAAAAAGAGTTACAAACCATAAACCAAACCAACCAGCTACGAGGTGAATCAAAGCACTGCAAACTTGGATTTGAAGCAAATAAGTATTTGAAAATTGGATAAAAAGACATGATTGTGTACTTAACAGTTTTGAAGAAAAGAATGAGAATCCAATGAATCATTTCAAATGAAATATGTAATCAAATGTAGTTTGAGAGTGATGTGAAACTCTGTTACCTCATTCAGTTTCCCTACGAAAAAAAAATGAATGTGAATTTTACTTTTTGTTGCAATGACAACAATTGGGTTCCATAGGTTAAAAACTCTATTCATTTTCTCCATAGGGAAATTCATTTTTAACAATAACTGATAAACCTTTGAAGACAGAGAGTTGTGACCTGTTGTAGGACAGACCTGTTGCGAGATCCATATGCTTTTGTTGAACCCATCTGTTCGTAACTCATTTTTAAATGAATCATGTTTAATATTGAAAAACAACATTACTCGTGATGCTGTACAGAAAATTCCACCAATTAGAGAATCACAGTTAACAGGGCTCCGCCCACTCCCTTGAAGCGCCGCAAATGACGTAATCCAGTCAGTCTCCCTACGCACTCAAAATATGTAAATGTTTGTGTGTATAATATTTTGCAATGAACTTAAAATATCTTGTTTCTATAGATACAACCAACAACTTACTTCATACTTTTATATTTCCCCATAATTTTTAAATTGGTTATGTCATATGGCAAAATCGTTAAGTACACAGTCTTGTACCGTTGTCTTTTTCTCCTAATTTCATTTAATTTTTCTTTTTTTTGCTTGAAGTAAATGTTTGTTATGTTGGGTTTCTCCTCAACTGGCTGGTTTGTGTCATGGCTTATAATGCTTAAACAAAGACTTTTTAAAAATCCCTATGAGAAAAATGAAATGCAAAAATACTTAAGGAACCAATGACGCTGAAGAAGTGGATGGTACTAATGCACTGTATTACATGGTTTCTTTGGAATAATTGATTCTGACTGGTCAATTGCTGCATTCTGTGGTCAGATGTATAATTGACTGTTGTCATAAGAAACCAATTTTATTCATTGCTGTGTTGCTAGTTTTATATCTTTATGTCTTTCCATGCATAATCGAATAGTCCATGTTTTAGCTCATTGAAATAGATCATTCCACAATAATAGGCAATAAGACCAGAAATAATATGGAATATAAAGTCAGTATTTCAATTATTTGTGTTTTTTATATCTAATTTGATCTTCTGTTTATGCAACCGCACACAGCAGCGTGTTTGGCTCGGTGACTCTGGCTGATCTGAGCGTGTTAGTCATGACATCATTACCCTGCTGTGTGTTTTATCAACAATAAAGCGTGGTTGCCATGGTCTCTGATCTGTTTAGCAGGGTCTGTTGAGCACAAGGAAAGGTCAGTGTTTGTGTTATTAATTAGATGAAGTCAGATCAGAGCCTTAAGCGCCCTGCAGCATGAGACCTCTCCAGTCCTCAGCACATAGAGTTCAGTTCTTGTGTATCTGAATGCATCCCACCTGTTGTGTGGATCAAATCAAGGATTGGTAGTAAAGGTACAGTTTAGGTGCTGTATAATTATTCCATGTGTAGTGATCCGTAAGGGGGTTTGAGTGCATTGATGAATTCTTGAAAACCCCAAAATCAGCTCTGAAAACAGCTCATCTGATCAGTAATTACAGTCGTTATAATAGAATTTTTAGTATGTTTACTCTGCAAGGATGCATTAAATTGCTCAAAAGTGACAGTAAGGACATTTATAATGTTAAAAAATATTTCAAAAAATGCTGTTCTTTTGAACTTTCTGTTCATCAAACAATAAAAAAAAGTATCACGGTTTCCACAAAAATATAAAGCAGCACAACTATTTTTAACGTTGATATAAATCAGAAATGTTTCTTTGTTATTGGTTTCTGAAGGATCACGTGATACTGAAGATTCAGTTTTGTCATCAGAAGAATAAATGACATTTTAAATTATATTAAAATAGAAAAATAATAATATTTCACAAAATTACTGTACTGTTAATCTCTGATCAAATAAATACAGGTTTGGTGAGCGTAAGAGACTTATTTAAAAAAAAAAACACACAAAACTTACAGTAGTGTACATTAATTGTATATCATGTATTGTTAACATTTTGGTCATAACGATTTATATCCTGACAAACATTTTATAGAAACTTAATTTTAAAAATGACTACAAAAATAATGGTCCTTATGATATTTTTTAATAGTCATTTACATTGCAGTGCAACTGCTTCATACATAAATAAATATTCAAAAAATACTTCCAGTTTTTATTGTCTACCATTGTATTATTTTATCCAAGTATATTTTATGTATATCTGTATATTGTCCATGTGTAGGTGTGTTTTGGCTTTGGTAACTGTTGCATGAAGCCAGATATTTAATTAGGTTCTGGCCAAAAATCACCCACTTATGAAGAAATCATCTGAGCGACATATATAATGTAGTTATGTGCCATTTAGAGACACATTTTACTTTTAATAGGTTACTACAATTATTGAATATTTCACATACATAATAACTCGAGTATATATATATATATATATATATATATATGTAGTGTAATGCTCAGATACGCAAGAAAACCCAGCATGTTTTTGTGAGATGGGATGACATGAATGTATATGATGTCAGACACTAATCTTCTGTTTTCTCTTGTGTTTTTGCGTGCAGGTCCCGGTGTGCCACACACAGCAGTGTACAGCACCAGAGACGGAGAGTACGAGAGTGAGTCCTCAGTCTGTTACTGCATTTAAACACTATCAGCAGGTACAGACACACGATCACATTCACCTTATCAGCTCTGCACCCAAGAGATCGTTTTACTGGAAAGGTATTTCTCACCCAGAGGACATGATAGAAGACCTAGATATGTGCTTTACCAACGGTGTTCGAAGATAAACGCTACACAAAACCCCTCAAATGTGAGATAAACATTTATTGAATTGTGTCAGATGAATTGTTTGAACACCATGTCCTCAGGTTCTCTTCTGTAAGAGTGTGAGCAAAGACAATGGAGAACGGCTGTGTGTTTAGCATAATTAGCAGTGATTATCATCAGCCTCTTGGGGGAAAAGAGGAAACAGGACAAAACAGACTGATCCCTTGCTTTAACTCTCTATTGTGATTCACAGCAAGTCATGTGTGTTTATTTTGATGCCCATATTAAGAGATAGAGGTCAGGATTTAGCTGGTTAGCATGACCCTGTTAGCCCCTGCTGGTAATTCCGGGGGGAAAAAGTGGCCTGTGACCTGTGTGTTCTTATGAAAAACGTATGATTAATATTTCATTATATTATAGTAGATTTTTTTTTATCAGTGTGCTTTATTACTATACAATAATAATAAGTTTCGGAGTGTCTATTTACACTAAGTGCAAATAGCCCGTCTTGTTGGCAAAGGCTATTTACACTAACTCCGCCCACTAACACATGCTTTTTGACGTGAGCGACCCGAGTTCGAGCCTGCCTTTTGCCAAACTTTTTTTTCTCCCTTTTCATATCTCATATTGCATCAAAAAGGCATTTAGTTTAAATAAAAATGAAGGAAATAATCAAAAAGTTGAAAATAAGTGTATCGGTTAGGGTAGGTGCAGGGAGGGCTTTATTGTCCCAATAAGGTGGAATGCATTTAATAATTTGAATTAAAACTATAATTTACACTCAATACGTTATTATTGCGTACTGTTTTATAATGTACGACAATACCGAGGTGCAGATAATTGCCACTATTTGCAATAAGTAGTATAAATAGCAGAAAATCTTGCTATTTTAACATAGTGTAAATAGAATCTATAGCTATTTGCATTTAGTGTAAATAGCATATCTTTAAAAAATATTGCTATTTTCACTTAGTGTAAATAGAACGCATTGCTATTTGCACTTAGTGTAAATAGCATCCATCGCTATTTACACTTTGTGTAAATAGTAGCCTATCTATCGCTAAAAAAAATATGATATTTGCAATTAGTGTAAATAGCATCTAATTACTATTTACACTGAGTGCAAATAGCCGCTGCCAATAAGTTTTTGGGTCAGACTTTTCTTGTTTTTTGAAAGAAATGAATTTTATTAAGCAAGGATGCATTTAATTGATCAAAAGTGACAGTAAAGCCATTAATATTGTTTCTATCAAAAGACTTCTATTTAAAAAATTCTTTGCTTTTCAATTTTCTATTCAACAAAGAATCCTCAAAAAAACATTATCATGATTTCCAAAAAAATATTATGCAGCACAGCTATTTTTAACACACACACACACACACATATATATATATATATATATATATATATATATATATTTTTTTTTTTTTTTTTTTTTTTTGAGCAGCAAATCAGCATATCAGGATGGTTTCTGATAGATTATGTTCTACTGAAGACTGGAATAATGATGCTGAAAATTCAGCTTTCCATCACAGGAAAAAAATACATTTTAAAATATATTACAATAGAAAATAGTTATTTCATATTGTAAAAAATAATTCACAATATTACTGTTTTTACTGTAAATAAATGCAACTTTGGTGAGCATAAGAAATTTTCAAAATCATTAAAAGATCTTACTGACCCCAAACTAGTGTATATTTTATAGTAGATAAATACATCTCTCTGATTATCTACTGTATGTGATTTACTGTATTTCCCTCAGAGCTGCTGGATGTTGAGCTGAATGAGCAGTTGAACACCACTGTGAACAACACCCAGATGCCCAAAGTAGAGTACACAAAGATCAGCTTAAATGATTACTGTGAGTATCTTACAGCGAACTCTCCGAGTCAGTTTTCACAAAGCTGATGATTTTCAAATCACAGTAACTTTCCCATCATTTGCACAGGTCTGAACATGCAGATCCTGAAGCCAGCGGGGTTTATAGAAACAGCTCACTACCCCTTACTGCTGCTGGTGTAAGTGATTCACACACACAGAATAACTGATCCACACTGACCACGTGGCAGTCAAAATACAAGAACACGGTGTATTAGTTAAGCAAAGACAGAAGTGTGTCTCAATAGCATAAGAAAGACTGTACTGATGTTTTTTGCTCTGTGTGACCGCAAAATGATAAAAAATCAAAACAGAAGCTTAGTTGTGATACAGTGAATTTATTGTGGTATTGTTTTGAGGCATTTGTTTGATCAGATGTTCCAACAGCATGGCAGGTTCTGACGCGTTTGATTTACTCTGGTAGGGACGGCACCCCCGGTGGTCAGATGGTGACGGAGCAGTTTCAGGTGGACTGGACCACAGTGCTGGTCAGTTCCTTCAACACCATAGTCTTGCGTCTGGATGGCCGTGGCAGTGGCTTTCAGGGCACAAACCTCCTCCACCGCATCAAGAAGAAACTGGGGGAGTTTGAGGAGAGAGACCAGCTGGAAGCTCTTAGGTCAGATCGTCCACATGAACGACACTAAAACTAAAGCAGCATCAGTTCTGAAAGAGCACTTTATTTCACACTTACATCTGTTCTGTGATCCTCTGCAGAGTGATATCACAGCACCCATACATTGACAGCTCAAGAATTGGAGTTTATGGAAAGGTGAGTTTGCCTGGTGACTGTTTGGGAATGAGTGACTACAAGTCTTGATGCTGCTAACTTCACTGCATTTTAGAGTAGTGTGAGAATAGCTGAGTTGTTTACGTAGTGGTGATTTTTTTTTTTTTTAGTCAAAAACTACTTGGGTAGCACAGCAAAATACTTTTATCTCACATTAGGCACATTATACTTTTAAATTTTACTCTTTAATTTTACATTTGACATTTTCATTTTCATTTTTGGTAATTCAGTTATGTGGTTTTGTCATTTTTATTTTTTAATACTACTATTTAGGTTTATTTTTATTAAAGTTTTTTTAATGAGCAATTTTAGTGCTTCAACTTTTTATTTATATTTTATTTTAGCTATATTTCAATCAACAAAATAGTTTTAGTTTACTATAATAACTAGGGACGGTAAGATTCTCCGATTCGCATCGGTGCTTCGGCATAAAAGTTAACGATGCGATGCATTAGTTTAAAAGTGTGCATCGGATACAAGTTGGCAATTGTATTGCGATGCATCGTTTCTAACATATTTGCATTGGTAAAAATGAATTTATTCATATATAATTACAAGTACATGCGCTATACTTTTATTATTTAGGAAGTGACCAATAATTTGTGTCCAGTATTTTATATGTAGATTGATTTCTCCTCTCTAAACTGTTTCTGAAGCACATTCTGCCATCATCAATGCTGCTATGTGAATATGACATATCACAACACTACAGAGACCGAGGCGTTAGAAGTCAGAAGGCACTTAATTCATAATTTACTGTCTGTCTGAACCAAAGAAATAAGAGCAAACTATCTGTACCATACTGAATTGCATAGCATCATATTTTTTCCATTGCATCGTATTGCATTGAATCACATTGTGTTGAATCGAATCAAATTGAAATCAGATCGCACTGCATCGTATAGGGGTGAATCGTATCGCATTGGTAGCTGATCCATATATATCTTTAATGTATCGTATCGTTGGCTGTGCATCGAGATGCGTATCGCATCAGCCTCAGTTATGGAGATGCACATCCCTAATAATAACCCTGCCCAGAAAGCGATCTTTATTCAATTTTGATGAATGATTACAAAGAAAACATTTTGAGTATTTGGAATAAAATACACATTCAAAATAAAGGCAGGAACACATATTAAGACCGTAAATGGAGTCAGTTTAGATTTCATGTTGCCTTCAGGAGGTCTGTATTGTTGGTTTCATATTAATGTTCTCAGAATTCCCGCTTGATGAAATAGTACCATGTGATATATGATTGTATCATTCAGCATCATTTATGTTCCTGCATCACTAACAACCTGTTTTGTCTGCTTCAGGCATATGGAGGATATCTGGCCAGCCGACTATTACGCGCAGATGAAAATCCAAATATGTTTAAATTCAAAAT
This sequence comes from Tor tambroides, assembly GCA_021397915.2. Taxonomy (NCBI): domain Eukaryota; kingdom Metazoa; phylum Chordata; class Actinopteri; order Cypriniformes; family Cyprinidae; genus Tor; species Tor tambroides. Next base: position 106,526 of record JAFVLL020032662.1, on the reverse strand, counting down.
CAAGTGTGGCACAGCCATCTCTCCCATCACTGATTTCTCTTTATACGGTATGACGGCATATCCAGGGTTTGATCGCACATGCCTTTCATTTAATGTATTACAATAAAATTAATAGACTCATTTCAGTGTTACTCATGACCATCTTTCCCACAGCTTCTGCATTTTCCGAACGTTATTTAGGATCACCACAGTCCAGTAAGAGAGAATATGAGGTAATGTACACCAGCATTAGATGGTAACAAATCGGTTACCAGTGAAGGGTAGTAACTGATTACATGTAATCTAGATTACATAATCATATTCCAAAAATTAAGTACTAGATTACATTTTAAAAATGCTCAGTCAAATTACAGTTACTTCTTATGGATTACATGATTACATATTATTCACACAAGTAAATTATTCAGAATTTACCAATTCTCCTTAAGTCTTTTTTCTTTTTAAGATTTTGTTCATGTGACGCAGGGATTTCCAAACTTTTTGTCAGTGGGTCATACCACTTTGACCCAAAATATTTACTGTCCCCCTGAGATTTGAAGTTTCAGTAAGTTAACAGCACATTCACAGAACTCATTCTTTGATGTTGATTAATGGTCATGCATTCTTTTTTTTATAACAATAATCCCATTTCAGCATATAAACAAGTTATGTTCAAATGAATCTAAATGTAATCCAAAAGTAGTCAGAATACATTACCTAAAATGAGTAATCTTGATTACATTACTGCCTAGAATTTTCATCACATAATTTGTAATCAGTAACAGACTACAATTTGTAAATAATCTCCCCAGCACTCTCTTTTAGCTATGGTGTTGGCTTGTATTTTTTCAGATGGCACGTTTAACAGACCACATGGAGCAACTGAGGGACAAAAAACTCCTGATAATTCACCCGACGGCTGACGGTAACCCTCGATTTAACCCTCGGTCTTGTGCTTAACTTATTTATTTCTTAAATACATGGCTTTTCTTTCATTTGTTTAACTCTGGATTGTGTGTAACATGTCTTTCTGTTCACACAGAGAAAGTCCATTTTCAGCACACGGCCAAATTCATCACCCACCTCATAAATGAGAAAGCTAATTATACATTACAGGTAAGAGCTGATCAGCAGCTATTTAAAGCTCTCAGATATTGACTCTTACATTTCTGAATTATTTAACGTCTTTTTTGCGTCAAGCATCACTAGTGCTGTTATACGTACTGATCTGAACAAAGCACTAACACTAATTATTACATTTCAATAACTCTGTTCCATTTATGCTGTAGACGCGAATGACACCTCAAATCACGTGCCTTATTGAGGAGAGATGTACTAGTTTTACTCACTTCTTCACAACACCTTAGCAACTGCATAGAAACATATTACAAACCACTTAGACACCCTAGCAACTACATAGCAACACACTTCAAACCACTCAGAAATAAGTAATGAATATAGCTGCAAGCAGCGATTACTGGGGTTCAAGCGCTTTAAGGCATTTAAGCATATGTGAAAAAAGACAGCAAGCCTGTAACCACCTAAATCAATGCTTTTAAAAAAGCGTTTTTGGCAAATACAGGTATTTTGACGAAGAAATATGATTTTTAATGACTCTTATAGTGCCAGCTGTTGTCCAATCTCCATAAAACGTTGCATGCTTGTTTAGAATCACCTGTCACATGTGCTCACGAGGTTTCGTGAAGTCTTGTGTTTTCATTTAGGTTTTTGGGTGTATTTGGACAGGCCCCTCTTTCTAAACGACTCCATTATAGCTTCCCAAAGGGTAAATTTCAACATTTTTTGATAATTATTGACCTAGAGAGTCCAGAGAATTGTACTGCAGTGGGTTTTTTTCTCAGATTGAGCAAAAAACCTGACTAGTTTGCAAGTTTTTTTTTTTACATTTTCTCAATCATTTAACAAACGGTTTGATTGACAGCAGTGGTTCTATAGGCAACGTTGTTCGGAATGAGGAGGTCTATCGTATGATATGAATATCGTCCTTATGTGTGAAAAACTTTGCAATAAACAATTGTTTATGCCCTTGAAAAATGCAGTACGCCCCTAGTGGCCGATTGCTTTCAAATTTCTCACAGACCTTTAGGGCCGTGATTCAAACAGGCCCACTGAGTTTCGTTCCGATTGACCTCCGTTAACCTTGTCTAATAGGTGCTCAAATTTCATCGGCCTATGGAGGCCAAGATTTTTGAGATACGCAAATTTTCTTACAGCCGCTTGTGGCACTTTGGACCAAGACTGTGCGTACTGAATTTCAAGTTGATAGGACAAACGGTTGCGTAGTTATGGCCATTTTTATGTTTTATAGCACCATCAAGTGGCCAAGCTCCACAACTTTTTTGCGACAGAGAGTCGAAAGTTCAACTTTTTTTTGATAATTATTGATATTCACTCGACAGAGAATCTTCCTGCACTGGTTTGGTTCCAATCAGGTGAAAAATCTAGGACTAGTTCGCAAAAGTAGGTTTTTTTTTTTTTTTTTAAATGCAAAATTCCCAAAACTTTTGCCAGAACGGACAAATTTTGTCCGACGTGAGCCACGTTTAGTCCAACGTGAACCAAGGATTCCAACGACATAAGACACTTGAGCCTGCGATGAGTGGTTTAGGAGTTATGAGCGATTTCGTACTTTTGATCGCTGTAGCGCCCCCCTCAGGCCGATTGGGGTGAGCCTTGGTGACTGTGTGAGTACTACCATCCCTCCAAGTTTAAAGTCTCTACAACTCACAGTTCGGTTTGCCCGTTTAGTTTTACATGGAGATTGCTGATCCTTGGGCATTTAATAATTACAATATGTGCTTGAACCCCTAAATATTGAACTGTTATCTTGATGTATATGGCAGACTTCTGAATAAAAGCGGATATTCTTTCTCTCTCTCTCTCTATATATATATATTACACAGACACACATTCAGAAATCAGTCACATTAGTGTAGTAAAATGATTTGTTCTTGAGTAAATGAGTGTTTCGTTTGTCAGATCTACCCAGATGAAGGCCACTTCCTTCACTCGAGAGAGACACAGCTACATCTGAGTCAGTCGCTGGTCAACTTCTTCGTGGAGTGTTTCAGACCCCCAGAGATACTGACTGAAGACAAACTGGAGCAGGACAATGAGGATGACGGTTAAAGTTCTACTCAGATCCAGCACAAGCCAGCTTACAGCCCAATATGCAAACTCTTCCCCTCCATCCCACCCTCCACCTCCATCCCCATGGTAGTTCTGATGGCTTCTCCTGAGCCTCTGCATGGACCACGCCCCTCAACTCTGATTGGCTCATTGGCTCCAGGAAAGAATCTGAATGACTTGGTGATACAAGAACCAGTGGAGGTACATGATGAACCATTTCATACTCACAGCACCACACGAGCTGTGCGAGAAAACCGGCTGGACGTGCGTGATTCGGTCAAAACTCTTTTTCTTGTGTTCTGTAATTCATGCATTGCTGACAGAAAGCTTTAAGAGACGACAGCACAATATAAAGAATGATTGGCCAGAATTAAAAGCTGCAAATTTACTCAATAGCATTATTTTCCCTGCCGCGTAACGTTCTGATGAGTTCAAACCAGTTTATTTGGGTATAAATGTCCTTGTGAACTCATTTGTTTCTGTCGTCAATTGTCATCGTTATCGGGCCTATTCATGCTGAATGAATTTGCGCAAAATATTTATAAAACCATTTCACATGTCAGTTGAATGTGGTAATTTTCATGAAAAATTATTGGAGCTGAACAAATGTGCATAAATCATATACATAATTTAGACAGGAATTTGTTCTGCGCATTTCACGAGGCTATATGTTCCATCAAATGTGCTACTGTAAAACGGTTGCTTTAAAATCAATCTGTTGTTGTAACTATCCATATCAGCGTCCGCATGAGGGCACAATGGCATATTGTTCATTTGTGAATCGGCCCATTCTGAAAAGGATAGTCTTAATTTTTTTTTTTTTGAGTGCAGCTGCAAATGTCTATGGATATTCATTTAGTCACTGTGCCTTATTGGAGTAAACCTGCTAAAGACAAGCAGTCCATGAGGTAGGATGAATAATTTACAGAAAAATTAGAAAAAAATAAGTTTTATGTTATCAAAGAGAACCATGCCACAGTCCTGCCAAGAACATTTTCTTTACAGTCCTGCGTACTAGTTGAGTTGTAAAGTAATCCAGTAGATTAACTGTGAATACAGAATTCATAGGACTAGCATCTTTGGGCAGGTCTGTGTTTTGTTTTGTTTTTTTGTCATATGTGGTTTCAAAGAACGTTGGAGAACGTTTTGCATAGAATATATTTTCTTGCTCTATAATTTGGCATGGTGGCAAGATGGTTTCTTTTGTTTTATTGTATCTATTTACGTGTTGTTACTTTTGACAGCTTGAATGTTCTTATGTGGTTCAATTGAATTTATTGTTGTAAGTGAAATCCCGTCTTGTAAGCAGATGCACTGATGTGTATTTTACAACTGTTTTGGTCCCTTCTTGTGTGTACCTTGTACATAAAGCATTTTGAAAGCTATCTTTATTCATTTAAAAGCAAGATACTGTAAGGTTCTACATGGATGAATTTATGCCATTAACATTTATTGGATAAAGTTTCTGTTTTGTTCTGAGCAATCACAAGTTCCTGCGATGGCTGTCTGCCCCCTTGTGGTGTCAATCTGAAATTGATAAGGAATTGAAAAAAACTCAACAGGACTAGTTATTTATCAGACAAAAAGGGTTTATTTTCCAGTGTTTTACAATGTGCGTCCACCACATGAGCAGACCCAGCATGATACAAACAGTTAGGGAAGCATTGTTCACACACGGGGAGACTAAAGACCCCCAGAGATGATTAGCATGTTCGCCTTCACTCTCCCATGTCCCTTAACCTCACCTCTGTATTGTACAACACTTACAAAAAGAAACTGATGCAATGAAGATGACCGGAGGAAGAGGAGCAGCTAAAACATGTCATAGATATGTACATTTAAGTTACTTTACAGGAATATTTAAAATTCAAGTCTGGTTAAAATACCAAATGCAAAACAATAATGCATTAAAATAGTGTTAAGACCCAGGAGGAATGCTGTAGGAATGGAAGCGTCTCATTTTTCCATGAATGAAACCTGGCTGAGGTGATTTAAAAAAAATATATAATAAATCATCTTTTAAACTTTTTTTTCTACACCTTAATGTATCTGAGATGTGGCTCCTTCAACAACCCAAGACCAGTATTCAATATGAGGCACTTTCATAATCCAAAGACACCTGATTTGTTCTTTAACAATCCATTCCTTTCTCATCTTTTTTTTCCAGCTTTATGCCAGAGACAGTAATCGTGTCTCAGTAGTCGTAGTACAACAAACAGCAACATATACACTGCAAATTGCATCAGCGAAACTGAATTCCTTTTTGTCTTCCGTTATTTAAAAAATGTTTACTGTGCCGAGTGTCTGCCATGCACTGCACTTAAAAAAAGAAAAACGAAACAGACACTGTTCCAAAGCACAGCACGCAAAGCAGTCCAAACACAGGCAGAATAAACAACAACAAAAAAAAAAGCACAGAAAGGGGAAATATATACACTTCATAAATGAAAATGGCAGTTTGTTTAGTATTACAACAAGCAGATACATTCTTGTTTTGGTTACTGAAGGATCTATCGCAACAACGGGGGCCTCTTTACACTTCCAGTAAAATAAATCTTTTATCAAGACAGACACTCTAGCCTTCTCAACATCCTATTGACCTACCTGCTCAGCCTATTTCTTGGTTACTTTCCTTTAACTTCCAAGCCATTTGGACAAAAACTGTTCCATGATGTGGTATCTCAAATCTAAAATCTATACTCGCTGGAATTCGAGCTCTCCCAGTTTTCCAGCAATACTGCACTTCGGCCAACAGTGAGAGGGCCTCTGTTCACTGTACAACATTAGATCGGTACATAATTTCATTCACAGAAGGAAATATCACAGGGTGTTTTAAAAACATTTCTCGCAACTCTCAGAGAACGCTCAATAGCAATTTCATACACGCTTTCTCCCGATCTCACATCACACACGCACTCTCGCTCATGATATCGACTCGATGATGCCAACATGGCTTACAAGCATCGCTCAAGTACCTTAAAACATGTCAATACTCAGACACTCAAACCGTGTGCTCGTATATAATATATATGAGCGCACACTCACACGCTTTCACAGGTACTGATAGAAACGGGAACGGACCACTTGAGCACCAGAGAGTTTGTGAGGGTGGGCATCTGCAGCCAGGCTTAGGCTCTTGCTCTGAGCGGCTGCTACATCTCCATTAAGGAGCTGACCCAAGTGGGAGTGCGAGGACCCAGCGGAGAACAGGTCCCGTGATCGGGAAGGGTGCAGGTCTAGTACGTCCAGACTAACTTCGGGGTTGCTGGCTCGGTGTCGCTCTCGAGCGATCCAGTCTGTGATGGAGAAGTCCTGCGAACTGCATTTGGGCTTTAAGCGATCCATAGCGGAGAGCTCATTGCCCTCAACTCTTTGCCAGTCCCCAATTACCGACAGCTCAGCAAAGTCCCGCTGACCACCCATGGTGTGCCTGCGGCGGATGTTGCTTTTCCGTTTGCTTCGAGTCTCGGGTGACCTGGTGCGCTGGGAACCCACCCCGAACATGTCATCCGCTGACGTCCTCAGTCGGCACTTCAACCGGTCTGTGATTTTGATTCGCCACATGGGTTCGGCTCGCTCCGATTCGCTGCGAGAGGAAGAGCTCAGACTGCCGGTGGACCGGCCTTTGACTGCCTCTAGTACTCGCGAGTGTCGACTGGACTCCTTGTCGCTGCGGTTCCCGTCTGCCGAAGACTCGCTGTCAGTCTTCTGCCGACTCCCTCTCTTGCGTGCCAGGGTGTCGCACGCAATGATTCGATGGGAGGGGATTAGGTTGGGCACATCTTGCAAAAGTGTGACGCTGCCCTCCGGTGGGTTGCTATCTTCAGTCGGCCCGCTATCTCGGCCACCGGCGAAGACTGATAAATCGCTCTCACTGTCCGTCTCCATGGGTCGTCCCTCACTGATGAGCTCGCTTCTTTCATCGTCAGCATCATCCCCGCGGCTTTCAGCGACAGATTGCACCTCCGGACTGAGGGCGATGGACTCCACCCCTGTGTGGAAGGTCATGGAGGAGGTGGTGGAGTAATCTGACGTGATAGAGCAGACCTCGGCTCCTGGGCCCATTCCTGTGTTCTCCATCCAGTGGCCTGGTGTCCTTCTGTGCCTCATCCTGGGTACTGAGGCCCGGGAGCTGGTGCTGTTAAGCGTCCCCAAATCCGAGACACATCCGTCGTCGTAATTGGAGGGAGGATCGGACAGGGAACTTTGGCGAGTCATGTGATAACTAGATTTGGGCGATGTGATGATCTTAGGTGAAAGACAAGTCTCCTGGGGCAGGTGTTTGGAAATGAGCTGCTTGTTTTCAGAGGTTAGGTCAAGGCTGTCTCCTGGGCTCTGCTCATCATCCTCTGTCCTTTCTATTTGGTCATCAAGTCCAACTTCACTCTCAGCATCCTCAGTTTGGTCATCAGCAGGCCAATTTGGATCATTTTGCACTGGAAGATCCTTCTTAGAGAAACTAGCGTCCAGGTCGTCATCAGAGCTACTCGGCTGAGGCTTGTCCTTAGGCTTTTTGCGTTTGCGGCTAGCAAAGATGGAAGTACGCAGCAGCTCTCTACTATATTGGTCCTTACCAGATCCCCAGGAACCCTGCTACAAAACCAAGCACATAAAGACAAGTGTAAGTTTACAAAACAATGTGATCAATCTCAGGGAATTGGCTTCTGAAGCAGGAATCATCTCCTTTTATGTCCAGTGATCTTGTAATGATCTCAATAAAAGAAAGCACTCACCTTTGATTTGGCAGAGTCACTGGTTGTTGAATCTAGTGGAATAAGGAGAGAAAAAGGTAAGCAGGCTATTTCAAGTGGAATACAGCAGGGACAAAGAGCCAGAGACAAGGGGAGACTGAAATATAAATATCCTTCACCACAACAGCAGTGGAACAGCACAAACAGTGGAGTCATGTAGAGATCTGAGAGATGAAGGCGACACACTTAAGCCATCGCACAGAGAGAAATGGAAGAAAGAGAAATGAGTGATGACAAGAACCTGGCAGTGTGCAGTAAGACAGGAGGCAGCTCATGCACACATTCACACAGACAGCCTGTCCACAGTTAAACCGCCAATCACTGACAAACACACACACACACAGAGCCAGCAGAACATGTCTACAGGCATTCTTTCCCAACTCAGAGACATCACCAAGGCAGGGATGGACATCCTTACAGCTATGTATTAGGGGTGAGAGTTGACGCAAATCTGGTCGGAAACCGAAAGCTGCTGCTATTTTCAAATGGCTGAGTATGCTTGATTCTTTACTTTTGTCAACCTACATGGAGTTAGTTATATTGCATCATGGGATTCATGTGCTTAATACGCTCATGTACTTAATACGTCACAAAAAACGTTTTTAGAATGTTAAGTTTTGTGTTTTTTCCACCTACTTCGTAATTTTGTCACCTACCACTATGTAATATATTTCATGCCATTTCTAGTATTTTTAAGGCAATAAGTGGCTAGAGAATTTAATGTGCACAGTAACTATTAGCTCAAATAACAGTGATCATTCAACTATATTAACTGCGACAAGTTTAGATATGGGAGATTTGAAATAAAGCATAATAAAGGTGTGTTTATATAAAACAGGCACAGAGATGTCAAGTTTTTGTGAAATAAGAAACGTTTTAAATGATGTTAACACTAGAGGTCGCCATGTAGCTGTACTGTGCTTTGCTAAATGGATCAGTTCTAACCAAAGCTTGTGGTCAAGCCCAAAGTATACTTCGGCCGTCCGCTTTCCGCAATAGTCCGCGCACTGTCCGTGTGCAGGCCAATTTTGTGTCTGCATAAAACAGCGCAGGCACGATGTCAATGTGTCGAACGCATGCGTCAAAGTCGTTCGTCCGCAGTTGACAATACTTTGAAAGCTGCATGGACACGGCTGTGCGTGAGACGGAGCGGAACGTGGAAAAAGAAGTATGCCAGGCCTTCAGTCACACAGCACCTGAAATTACCAGCTAAAAATGACCGAACTATGCTGCAAGTCTGAATGTCCTTTTACAGGTCAAATCAGTCACTTGAGGAACCATGTTTGTGTTGAACGGAATCAGCTTGTCGGTGCAGAACATGAAGATGCAGAATGAATTAAAGCACTGAGAGACTATGACAAGGGACAACAAGGGTCAGATATGACAGGAGGGCAGAAAGGGGCTAAAGGGGCCAAAGCTACGAGGAGGAAGCGAGTCCTTACGACGGGCTACTTCACCACTCAAAAGCCCCTTTGCTCACTCTCCATCAAGAGCTACTAATGCTTTTGAATGGTATGATATTCGTCGGGAGCTTTATGATTTAAGCCAGCTCAGCCCCTCACCACTCCCCTTCAGACATCATCAATGACAGTTACTGTATGCCACAAGACTGGAGGAAATCCTGAAGACCATACCATGCTAGAACTCCTTGCGGTCAGCTTCAGAGACAACGAGAGACAGCAAAGAGGCTTTTCAGACACATTACACCATCACAGCTCTGTATCCTCTCTGTTAATAATAGTCTTATAAGATATGAAACGTGCAACACGACGATGACAAATATCAACTTCTCTGACACTCTTTTTTTGTTTCTTTTGTTTTCTGGTGGGTTTGTCCCGGATTCGCTTTCAATTTATAAGAATCGGGGATTTCTGCAGACTAGGCAGCTACACTGGGGACAACACTCCTCCTTCTTCCTACAGTCCCAGCTGTCCATCACAGACATTACAGAGTCCATCAGTGACATCACCGAGTGATAGACGCCGCCCACTTGGCCTGTGTCAAGATTGGGTAATGTGTGAGCAGTGCTGGACAGGGACAAGGGAGAAGAAAACACTAGAGACAAGATGGGTCAGACGGGTAAACCTTTGGTGGTTTATCATTGGTTTTTCCATTTCTTTTGGGAAAGAACACGCCGGGTTAGCACAAGAGAAGGGTAAGGAGGGAAAAGAACTGAAAGAAAAGGAGGAGTGGAGTCATAACGGAGACTAAAGCATTAGGGGAGGGATGACAATGAGTGAATTTCAAACCAATACAAACCAAAGCAAAAGGAGAATTCTGGAGAAATCATAGCATTGAAATAAAGGCAACAAGTCTAAAACAATGGCGGAAGGTAAAGAAACAATTCAGTGGAAAAAGGTTGATTCATAAGCTTCACATACATAGGAACTATTTTATCCAATTTTCAGATAGCTCATCAAATACGTTTCACCAATACAAAATTGCTAAAATAGTTCACCTTTACATATGCACCAAGACATTTCTGGCAAGCTTGCATTTGTTCACTCTAGACATTGACAGATCTAATGGAAAGCATGAGCATCTGCTAATCATCTGAAATATATTAAGAGAGTGTGAACATATACACACAATAACATTTGAACACACTGAACGTCCCACTTTGGTTTTAAGTAACATCCATTCTCCTAAACTCATAGCCCTATCCTGGAACAGCTGGACTATGATCGCAAGATTACCTGAGACGTCTCCCGGGGACAGAGCGGTGCGGCCAATGTTGGTCAGCAGATGGTCAATGTTGGGCACAGGCTGAGACTGAACTGTGCTCTCTTGCTCCACGGTGGTCTGACATAAACAACGAGAGAGATGAAATTCATAAGTCGTTTACATGAGGCAAAGCGAACTTTCAGTGCCATTTTAAGCAGTGTATTTATCAGCTTTTCCAAACAAACAAATGTTGACTTTCTTTTTAAAACACTGTTTGCAAAGATTATTTGTGAGCAGTGGCAGCTTCAACCACCATGCAAACCATGCAAATGCTTAGGGCCTTGGCGGGTCTATAATGTCCAGAAAGTGACTGAAAAAAATCCATGTGCTCTTTATTTCCAGCAAATCAGGACTTATAATCGATAGTCAATTTCTTGCAGGTTTACAGTCTGTTACGGCGTGAAAGTGAAGAACAGAAATACAGTGGAACTGGTTAGTTTATTAGTTCTTTGTTGGTTTTGTATTCAGCATTTGGAAAGACAAAGCAAGTCTGCATTTAGCAGCGGTGGATTCAACTCACAGATCAGTATCCACAGCCATTTAAAGACAGAGCATGGTGAGCACTGTATGCTATGAGTGTATGACCTGTGCACTGTACACTATGAGTTAAAGCGGCTCTCATCAACTCTGTATAAAGATGCAAAGCTATATTAAATTAAGCTTCTAACTTGCCTCACACCCTAGTTTCAGAGATACCTGTAATGCAGCTTTTGTTCTGTAAAAATGAAATAATGCATCAGGTCTGAACTCTCCTTGGGGTCCCAAAAATGATCAATCTGCCCCAGTAAGGGCATAGGAAGTCCCTCGATGTTATCTGTGACTAAAGAGTTCTACACAAGCGAGGTGGACCAAGTGGAAATAGGACAAAAGTGAAACTGAGAAAAAGATGAGGATGATGTTTCTGACCCGTGTTACCCTGGAGACTAGAGTCTCCAGTTCATGGAGAGTGACAGGATGGTGATGTTTGTTTAGGGCTCAGAAATCCACTCAGAGAAGAATGGCAGGAAGCTACAGACTCACCGTTGGCTCTTCATCTCCATCTTCTGTGAAGAACCAATCATACTGTAGAAGAGCAAAACAGAACTTTCATCAGGATTCAGACATCCATTTACACAGAGATGAAAGGAAAAATCTCTTACTTGCTGAATGAGAGTCTCAACGATCTTGTACTGATCAGGCATGTGCGTGACCATGTGCGTCATGTTGTCTTCAGAGGTTCTGACAAGAGTTGGGCCAAACACAATGGCCAAGTTACGTGGCTCCATCTAATTTAACACAAAGCAAGCTTCCATTAATGGCTTTCATCTCTTTTCTATCTGTAATGGATATTACTGACATAACACAAGCAGCATTTGTGCATCCAAGTTCTTCAGACTAGCTATGACAGATAAAACTGAGCAACACTGCCGTTTTAATGATCCGATTATATTATTTAATTTTTAATTTAGTAAAGTAATAGTATCTACAAAAGCAGTTTAAAGTATTTCCATTCATCATTTCTTGTAATAGGTTGTTGAACTCACTTAGACAGGGTCAATGAACCGAACATTTACAAAGCTCATACCTTGTTTTTCTCACAGTTTTCAGAGACAGTTTTGAGATGTCCAGAGAGGAACTTGAGCGTTTCATAATGATGGTCTGGTAACTCATGAATCTGAGCAGAAAAAACAGTAAATATAGTTTAAACCTGTTATCTGTTGAGGATTTTATTGCTGATTTAAAGGATTTTTCTTTTTCCAATCTAGTAAATGTCAGTATTTAGTAAATCAACAGCATTCTTCAGATAAACTGTACCAGTCTCTTCAGTGTTTTTAACCGCTCAACAGGGTCCTCCATTCGATTGGCATCAATAAAGTTGGAATATTTTTCTATGATCAGAGCAAACAAGCATTATAAGAACATTCCGGAAGTGTATTAATCAGGGTCCCCACGCCAAAAAAGGTGCTATAAAATATTACAGCTACACATACACAAAAGCTAAAATTCAATGTAGAACTTTATGACTTTACATTTTATTATTTAAAAAAAAAAAAAATTTCAGGCTTGCTTTTCTATGACCATGTGAGTTATGATCTACGTTGTCCTCTAGGAGGAGTCCTTGGATAGAAAATAGAGCTTGGATACAAGATTTTCTTAGATACGAGATGCTCTCTATGAGAGACAAGCACACAGTATTTTCCGTGCATTTTGTATAAAGCCAGAGGAATCATCTATCCTATGCGATCATGTGTCTCACCGTTGGTAAATAGAGGCTCAGGAAGTTTCCTAAAAAAGGACTTGAGCAAACTGCTGATCACATTGAGGTCTCTCCACTTCTGCTGATCAAAATGAAAGCAGAAAGATCAGGTCTGTCTTTATGGTACAAGCTCTCATGTATAATATCACACAACACAAAGTGTTTACTCACGTCATCCTGGATATCAATGTCTGTCATGCCTTTAGTGTCTAGTTCCTCCTGCATGCTCGAGATGGCAGCGTTGTTTCCGGGGACTCTATAAATGCCTGTGTACTCCAACCCTCTTTCCTCCACCAGCTTACAACACACCTCCACGATCAAAGGCACAAACTGTAACAGATAGTAATTAAATTAGTGTTATTTTTAATATCATATAATCTCACAAAACCCAAAAGTAGGTCATTTTTCACCCCAAAGTCAAATCTGCATTAAGAAAATGGAATCTATTTTTAGAACCACTCATATTTTTATGATATCATATTATAGTTTTATTACATGCACTTTATTATTTATTTACATGAATTTCATTATTTTATTTACTTCTCCGTAGTGTAATATATATAAAAAAAACATTATACTAAAGATTTAAATGTAAAACATTCAGACACACACAGGGGGAAATATACTAACAACGTCACAATGCAAAAATTTATAAAGGCTCAAGTTTCTTCATGCAAAATCTGATTTCTTATTTCCCCATTTGCTCTTGGAGTGAAATGTAACCTTGACATGTTTACGTGAGTTTCACCCACAATGGTCTAATTTGCATTATGCAGTAGTGCATTTGTAATCTCTGGCATTTCTTACTCTGTTGGTTTGGGCAGGAGGGCAATTATCCAGTCGTACTCCAAACGTGACACCAGCAGCGGGCCTCTTATCTTGAGGCTTCTTCTTCAGTCCTGGAATTCCTCTCCTCCAAGCGGCTTTATCTCTCGGAGGACTGGAGTCATCTGAGACATATCGCTGATATTAACATTTCACTGAGAACACGATGGGTTTCAGTGTTACTTCATAATGCTGTGTGCTACCTTTACTCCTCTCCTGTTCGTTCCTGGGCGAGTAGAGGCTCTGACTCTTACTGCTGCTGCCCAGAAGAGTGTGTCTAATGCTGAGAGACTGCCGTGAGGTTTTGGGTGACGGCTCCGTCTTACTGCTGGGTGCACTGTAAGAACACATGTTACAGGACACTGAACACAAGGCAACCTTATGCAGCTCAACAATATATGCAAGAAAGAAGAAAAAAAAGAATGTTCAAAAGACATCAAAAAATAGTGAGCTGTGCACCAAGGCAATATTTTTAGTCATTGCAGGCAGGCTTTCAACAAAACTTGTGCTTACTGCATTATCAGCTGGGACTGCCGAATTTGGGGGAGAAAATTTAGTGTGATATTTCTAATAAAAATTGCAATTGCGATTTTAAAAGAGATTTAAAAAGCTCCAGATTTACCAAAAATGCTTTAAAAACATTGATATGACTATAATACTAATACTGTTAATACTAATACTATTAACTATTATTATTCCTACTAAATAAAAATGAAACAAATATTACTATTGTAATTTCATTGTAAAATTAAAGAGAGTACTTTCAAAATTCTATTTTGCAGTTAAACTGTAAAATTACCAAACGGGATACCATAAAGCTTTTATTTTGACCGAAAACCACAGAGAGTCCTTAATGCATCTCTTTTGTTGACAACAGCCGATTTCTAAGTGGTTTTCATTACAACTTTGGGAAGATGGTTGGCACATGTTGCATCTCCAATAGGGGTGTAATGGTACACAAAACTGTCAGTTCTCTATATACTTTGGTTTTTAAGTCACTGTTTGGTATGTTTTCGGTACAGCAGATGGAGAAAAATCCAAAAAAATAAAAGACATTTTCTTTTAAAACACTGGTTTATTGAACAAGCTATGGCTCTGTTTTTAAATAAAAAAGTCTGTCATTACTGCTGCAACACTCATACTGCTGTTTATGGTGCTGTTGTAAATGGGGGAAGAGAGCTGAAGTAATTCTTTCAGATGTAAAATATTCTTGCAAAAAGAATAGTATATATAGAATTATTGCACATCTCACGTTTGGGCAACTTGGATCTTGCGGATTTCCCGCAGCAGCTCCCTCTCTGTGTCCTCTGTTAATATTCAAATGAATTTGAAGTATCAAAGTATATCAGTATAAATTTTATTTTTCTATAATTCATTTGAAAAAGACATGTAACTAGTTTCCGAGTTATAATCGACCCAAACTCAGAGCTGATGCAGAGAATTTACTGCGAGTTGCTCCAAGACACTAAAAGCACCAGATCATGAAAATACATAATGCATGTATTTATTCATTTAAAACCTTTGCAATTTGATAATTGTGCTAAGCCATACTGCAATTTTGTGCGTGGCCATGCTTTTTGTTTGGTGTTCAGTGTGAGTGAGTGAGTGACAGCTGACAGCGTTTCATTTCAGTGAGGCAGCTCACTAGGATTTGGAAAAGGACCTTTATGAAGACAAACTTGCTGGTCTCTAGGACATGTTCTTTACCTCATGGATATATACTCCTTGAGCTTTCTGTTGATCAAATCAGTGCTGGTTACGGCAGCGTTCTGAAAACACAAGACAAAGAATCATTAACATTGCGGTAGCATGCAAACCTGAGAGTACAGCAACATTAATCTGATTGTGAGTGTTAAGGGAAACCAGTTCCTCTGGCAAACACAGGAGACGAATATTAACAAAAAGCCTACCCATAATCCTCACACCTTCAGTAAACAATGTCACCTCGACACTGATTTCAGCAGATGACAAAGCGCTGTTGTGTTAGCAGTAAGCTGGTTTTCACATGGTTTTGTTTCAGGAAAAAGTTATGCAATACTGTGATGCTTCTACTCTGAGCGGCAGACATGGGCCACAGACTTCAAATGATGATATTAATCTACTATGATTTCCTGCTCATATTAGTTTTTTGTGAAGCTGTTCACATGACACATGTTGGTAGATGCTGGAACTACACCATTATGTTGCAAAAAGCAACTTTATTTATGGTGATTCAAAATTAGCTGTGTATTCAAATAGTAAAAACTTAAAGCAAAATATAGATCACAAATATTTTACTGTACACAGCAGATGCTTTATCAGAGCCTGATTTTTTGGAACACCCATAAAAGCATAAAATAGATTTTTCCATGACTGCTGCCTTTGACGTCACAGCAGGATAGCCAATAGTGAAGGCCAACTGGCCACCAGGCAATCCAGCTCTGTCCAGTTGTTATTTCTCTGCAGTTACAGTAATTAGTCACATGGCAGTTGTGTCTCCAATGATTGGCTCAAAATTGGTGTGCTCATTAGCAAGACAGCAATACTCTTTAACTGTTTATGCATCCAATTCATCCAAGGAAACGAACACGCAGCCATGGCCAGTTTTGATTCCCATCTGTTGATCTCTTTACACTTAGTCTTGAGGTGTCACTTCATTAATGACTTCAACATTAATAAAGTCTAAATTCCCAAGTATACTTGCATTTTGATGCAAATGCACACGTACAGCCAAACTCAGGGAACACTCCATTTGACAGCGTGTGCAAACATGCGCACTAGAAAGTATAATCCTTGTTTAATGTCTCCACGATTTCTCTCCAGAAGTTATGACTGACAAAATGTCTTTGTGCTCATTTAACTTAGAGTTGAGGGTCTCTCTTAACCCCCTCACAAGAGCACTCACCAAAGCAGGCATCTATTATTGTTGCTGCCTCAAGTGATTTGTTTTTCCACCTCATCAGTTTCTTTTGACTAAAACATCGGACCGTGTTTACACCTTACGGAAAAATCAATTCATACAAAAAAAAAAAAAAGTACAAGCTGAGCATACGGAGTACAGTTAGATCTGGCTTTACATGCATACGATGCTGAATTTACATCACGCAACTGTATACCTTAGCTAAATACCTTAGCTGTCACGTTAAAATGCCATCACGCTCAACAAACCTCCTCGTCCAGGTTGCTGTTTTCTTGAATGACTCTTATCCAGGACAGCATGTCTTCTCGGCCCTCCGCCTGAAACAGATACTCGCAGTCTGAAGTCGTTAGCCGCAGAACATTCTTGCGCTTTGTGTCGCTGTAAGAGATGTCAATCAAGCAGGCCTTGATGCTGATTGAAAGAGGCTCGTCCTCCAGTTGTGAGTTGACGTGAGCAAGCCCCTCCTTTTTGTCCTTATAGAGGTAGAGGGAGTGTCCCCGCAGCACCGCGTACATCTGTTTCCACGGCCGCATACCGCCTCCGACTCGCTATAAAGAGAAGAAAACATGTAAAGTGCAGGTCATGATCAGTAATCCACAACAATTACAGTAAAACTATCAACACTCAATTCAATATGCTCTTGAATGAAATGGGAAATGAGTAGTGAGAGACCGAGATCATTTTCCCACCTTGCCTTTCTCAGTGTTGAGCTGTCGGAAATGCAGCCAACCCTCCTTGGTGGAGTCACTGAAGATCTCAGTGGAGGAGTCTCTTCTGGAGCTGGAGTCATCAGACTTATTGCCATCCAATGCCTATAAGAGCAGAACAAACATGACATTTTGGTATCTAGCCCTGGATAATTGTCTATCATTTATGCTCTGTTCCAAAACCTTTTGGAACCTCACAAATGACCGATGTAGAGATCTCTACATTGCATTGCACGTGCTTATGGACTGCCCACAATCGTTTGCAGAAACTGTTGCACCATTATTATAGTGACTAATTTGGGTGCATTTTTGTCTAAACACTTCAATAGGATTGCCTTTGAATTTGACTATAAGAAAGTCTTAAAATGATCCAAACAGTTGCCATTATTACTGAATGAGCATTCTGGTTTAACGAAAGCTGCTCTTTATGAAGGAGATTTTTTATGTGCATCTCTCACCTTCTTGAAAACCCTTAGACTCGGTTTGCTGGATCGTCTGTGGAAATGAATGATTACGTTAGGCCAAACAACCACTCACATTGACAGTATTAGGAATCTCCAACATCACAATCCATCACTTTTAAAAGACGCTTACCCTCGGCCTTCCTCCCGATAGTTGTCCAGGCCCTCGTCGTATGATTTAGAGCGCTCCGTTTTGGTTCCAGATTCTAGAATGGTATTTCTGAGAGACTCTGCATGCATGTAGACAAAAATACCCCATCAGCAACGAGCTCAACAAAATGCTCGCTGATCCATTCACATGGTGCTCTCAGATGGCAATAATTGTTCAAAAACACTGAAATCTGTACAGACACGCTCACCTTGGTCATGAGACAGTTGCCGGCGCATGAGGGGGCTGGGGGTGGTAGGGCTGGGGCTGTCAGAGATTACAGCCTGAGCTCCAGAGATCACAGCCGACGCAGGAATATGGCTGCCATCATGGTCTACACTAGGGCTGGCTGGCTCATCTGTAAACACGGTAACAGAGTGGTAAACGTGAATAATGCAACTCTTTGGCATGTGTGTTCATACATGTACACACAGAGGCTCACAGAGAAACAAGCTGAAGTAAAAATAAAAGTTAAATGTGTTCTTCCTACTATGACGTACGTATTCATATCCCCATCATAAATGTCTTGATATTACTGTCATGATAATTGGTGTATATAGATATTTAGTCACACTGTTTTAACACCGAGTTTCAAATCCCTGTACTGTTTCTTTCAATATACCTTCTAATGTTCATTTATGCTTATTTCATACTGTAACAAGCAGAAAAGAGGAAGAGATGATAGGATTTGATTTAATATGAATCTGAATATATAATATAGAGTGATAGTTACTGAATTTTTCCCACCCCTACTTGATATATTGGATAAAATATCAAACTCAATTTTAAAAGACAGAAATCATATTAGTTTGACTACAAAATCACAATTAAGAGAACGAAGGGTTTTATTTTGCCTTAAAAATGTCAAGCCAGCCTACAAGTGCATATCTTGATTTCATTGCAAGCAAGAAGTCTGCATAAACTTTTTCTAGGAATGAGGACAGTTTTATTTATCTTACAATTTGACATGTCCTGTTTTCGAGAGCACTGAAAACTTTTGAGCTCCTCTGCAGGTCTCAGCCAAAAAAGGTTGGAGTATAAAGCTGTTCTGTGCTGCCAGAGGGCTGGAGCAGCTAAAATTAAAGCAACTGCCCTAGTTCCTGCATCCTCCAGCGTCTCAAAGAGGGCCAAGGGGAAGGTGTGCAAAACCTCTTCGGGCCTAGCTAAAGAGCGCTAGCGTAGCTTACAGATTGCCTCGCTCCAAGACACAAGAATCTTAATGCCATCAGCGCTAAACTAGCTTCATTTTACAGGATAATAGACTGGGTTTTGCTGCAAGACATAGGTGGCAACCATCCTCTACTCAATTAATTTCAGCAGATACTTTCCTCCAAAGCAACTTACAATGGACAATCTGAGGTTTGGAACACACAGTTAACAAGCTGGACTGCTAAAACAAACTAAGCAATGTTATTGGTTTGGACTGCAAATGATGTCATCAAAACGGAATTACAAACAATCATATTGATTCCCAATGTTAACCGGATGTCACTCAAGGTCATGTGACAAATATAGCATATTGCAATTAGGGCATCATATACGAATCCTAGGATAGCTTAAATATACCTAATGTCTTTTACAGCTAAAAACATTTACCTGTTGTTTAAAAAGTAAAAAGAATTTCTACCATTCATGTTTACTGCATACATGTGTCCAACCATGCATTTCTATCAAAACCTGAATAACCAAACTTTTTTTTTATACAAACAGTCTTAGATAATTTGCCTCCCTTGCCAGGTTATCTGAAAACTCAGGGAGAAAAAACAGTACAAATCTGACTAATAACAGTAAAAGTATTTGCAGTGCCAGAAGCAGGAATGCTAGGATTGTGGTTATCTGAATAAAACATACACATCATATAACCAGGAAAAGTACAATCAGAAAATGTGATGTGTTACCCATAACAAAATCTAGAGCATTTACTTATTAAACAATAAGTAAAGAGCTTAGACAACTCCAAGACCTATTCATAGTCTTAACTGTTATTGATTTACAATCAACAAAAACCACTGGAGACGTGACCCTAGTATAAAAGCTCTTCAGAGTAATAATAAATGATAATTGTGTTGACTAAGGTTTAGACTGTAACACAACTTCACAATATGAAACCATCTAAATCTGTATGCTACAGCTAAAAATATCAAATATTTAGCCTCAAGTGGATAAGGTTGATATTTTTTCAAACCATCATTTTGACCAAACAATAAAAATCATTAGTGAAACCTTGTAAATTTGCATCACACTGAAAGTGTTTTTTTTCCCCCACAATGACCTGATGGTACATTATCCCCACCTATTACATGTTTACATTATTATTATTATTATTATTATTATTATTATTATAAACATACAATAAATATAAACATATTATCTGAAATGGCACACTCTTTAGAAAACTCAATGGGGAAATAAAAAGCACATTACAATAATTGCAATATTCCCAACGTTGCTTAATTTTACATTTCCAGCAAAATCACAAGTGAACAGATCATGCATCTTCAATATAATCCCCAGCACTAACGGGAACATAATATACCTACCCGAAATACCAAGTAAACCATTTGTATATTACCACTAACACTTCTACTGCAACTTATTTACCTTCGCTCTTGTTTTCTTTCAAAAAGTATCAGTATTTTGCAAAACTCTTATCCAAATGTGTAAACAGTATAAAAGATAAGCAACAAACCTGTTACAGAGTATGCCTAATATCAGAAGGCTAGTGCACAAAACACCAAAGCATCAAAGACTAAATGTGCCAGAGCACAGCTAGGCTATCACTCAATATTCCAGACCAATCCTCAGGCATTAGAGTACGAGAGAAGGCCACCTCCTCCCTGAACAACACCATGACTCACACACAGTCACTCTCACTTTCCTTCAGTCACTCCCAAACAGCCACACTCACAGGCCTAGATTTGCACCTTCTGCATACATCAACTCTACTCTTCAAGCTTTGAGAGTTTGATATAAGAGACAATTCAAAGTAAAATTTGGCCATGATAATCCTCTGTCTGGACACATGGGGTCGGGATTTGGAATTGTGATCACAGTTTGAAATTGCATAAGGTACTGGAGCATTATTAATACAGGAAATCACTGACGGCCCAAATTGCACATAAAAATTAATTGCACAATACATCACCATCATTGTCTAAACATAAGCAGTTATTGTTCCAAAATATCTGCGGCAACTCTAAAACAATCCCTACTGCTGGCTCAAGCTTGTTGCCGGGTTAGCGTTGCTATGGTTACAAAGAGTGCACTTACCGATGAAGGGAATGGAGTCAAGTGATTCGTCCAGATTACTGGAGCAGAAGGAGGAGTCAAGCCGCTCCCCCAGTTTTCGCATGTGCATCTCCCGGCGGGCATCATTGGGCAACCAGCAGACACCGCCCCCTGCCGGCTCAGATCCGTCCGTGTCATTCACCGCAAGGATGTACGAGGGATGGCGGAGAGGTTGTGGGGTCCCCTTCCCTGTTGGAGGCTTCTCCCGGAGGACTACACCCTCCACAGGACTGGACCCGTTTACCGGTAGGCCCTTACCAGTCCTCTGAGCTGATGCCCCACACTCTGGCCTCTGCAGAGGCAGAGCGGAGTAAGATGCCGACCTATATCCGACTGGATTTTCCTTCCCAGATTCTGGGCTCTGCATGGTTTCGGCCCTAGTTCTCGATTTGCTCGATGACGAATTAGAAATACGATTTCCGACAACAGGTCCGCTTTGGTCTTTGGAAAGAGGCTCTTTGACCTGGTTTAGTCCATTGCGAGATCGCTCTGGAAATCCAGCGGTGGGTGGGATGTCCGTTCTGGAGCTGTGCGTATGGGAGCCCGCAACACCCCTGACGCTCATGCCGTAACCTGTTGGGGGACGGTAAAGGACCGCCCGAGGTGGGAGAGACTGTCTACTAGGACGACTCCTCTGGTCTACTCTGCCATACAGCTGCCTATCCACAGCGGCCCATGGTGCAGGAGAAACTAGTTCACTATGTTCCACATAGTCTGACGAATGAACGCGGGGCTTTCGCATGAGCCCGTCAGACGACACACTACGAGGAGGCCAGTCCCTGGCGTGGGCCGCTCTCTCAGCCCCACTCATCCTATCCTGCGAAGCGCTGCGTGGAGGAAGCACAGAAGGGCCCTGGTAAGCCCGGTCATGAGATGTGCTTCTGCGGCGTAACTTATTGCCCCAGCCAGATTGGGGTCCGCAGTGGGGGCCACCGTGGACACTTTGGGACGCAGCTCGCAGGCTGTCTAAACGCTCTTGAATAGTCCGACTGTAAGTGTGAAGACCTTTATTATCGATATACTCCCGGTATGTCTGGTAAGTCCGCCAGTCAATGTTCTGGTGGGTAGCAGGGGAGGCAATGGAGGAAGCAGGCGCATAGTGTGTAGGTGGAATGGCATAAGGATCACCATGGTAACCTGAAGGGAACATGTCAGCTTTGCGAGGCTGGAGGTATGGCGGACGACCACCAGACACCATACCAGGCCTGGCTCTGATCAGCATTGGATCTGGGCCTACTAGACCATAGTCGCCCCGATGAACCATGCGGCCCATGTGAACATCAGGAGGTACCACCACTGTCCGAACACTTTCATTGCACACACACACCACAGTCTGTGTCTTTGGAATGGGTGGTGGAGGGGAGGGAGGAACTGGTATCTCCACACGGTATCCTAGATCAGATGGTACAACCCCCGGGGCTGATGTCTCAGTGGCCTGGGCCATCCCCGGGGGCTTACAGTCTACTCGAGGGTAACATATAGGGGGTGGCTCCGGGATATGGTGGGCATTTCCACTGTATGAATCATGACCCTTAAGGTAGGCATCTTGGGAATAGGCCTGTGGAAGAAAGAATCAGGCAAAGTGAAATAGTACTCACAGTATCAGAGAAAACTTGAAATTCATGATGATTTCCTACAAATAGATCTCCCTGTGTGGGAGGACGGCATTACATTTGCGTGTGGGAGTTTGACAGGTCAGAAGTGTGAGCTGTACTCTGGTGCGCCAAGTGCTGGAGAATTCTGTAATATTCATAACAATATCCAAAGCTGACAGTTCAGAACAGAAATACACCTACAGTAATTAACTTGACTTCTAAACTAAAGAGCTGCAAACTTCTAATTACCGTTTCTGCTGTGTATGACTATAAAAAACAGCTGTGATCTGATCTCAGCTGGAAGCAAACAGGTAATTCCTTCCCTTTAAATTTTATTATGGTGCTGGAAAACAAGACCTGCCTCCATTTCACACACCGAGACGTATCTCCAAAGGAAGCACTAGGCAGCCCAAAATAAAGAGCGATTCAGAGTAACAAGAAAGTGATGTCACCCACCGTTCGGGTCACCACACATGACCGAAGCGACACTGAAGCCAGAGGTGAACGATGGCCCTGATTAGAAACGGCACTGAATCTGACCTCCGTAATCATGTCTAAATCCACAGTTTAGGGTAAACAACTATCGCAAGACTTCAGTTGGAGAATGTCAGATTTAAAACAAACACCAGGCTCCATATTGTTTGTCTTCCTATGATTTGGTGTCTTTCAAAAACATGACAGCAAGTCATGTAAAGTGGACTTTCAACCCATCATACAGAGTTACATTCCTTTCGCATAACTATACAAACCGAATCTGATATCAGTAGTAGGGAACTTCGCCCCTCCTTTCGTGAAATGCCACAGACGGCTTGTTACACAGGCCAAAGTTCATCATAGGAAAAGAGAGAAATGAGGAAAAAGGGGCGAGGCACAGTAAATATGCCTGCTGGATATAGCTTAGAACTACCCACACAGCTAAATCAAACAGGTCACAGAATATCTACACTACTGCGATCGAGACATTCAACACGCTACGTGATACTACGCTACACATAGCCAGAACCGTCATGACAGTCATCTGAAAATGACAAGGGACAGGAAATCAACAACCAAATGGAATACAATGGCATGCATGACATTTATTAATTAAAAAAACCATAACAATCGACATGTATGCATTGTTCATCTGCTTACCAGACTAGAGATTTCCTGTGAAAACTGCAGCCATTACATCACAAACCCACGGAGTAAAAACAGAGAAAGGGAGGGAAAGTAAAAGAGCAGCGTACGTTAAAGGCGATCAAAACCAAAAGAATCAACTCCACGTACTGACAACCACTATCACAGGAAATATCTATGCACAGAGCGCAAAAAATGCACAGGAGCTGCAGTGCTGCCAGTGAGGAGGGACCGTGGGAAGGTGGAGAGGAGCGGTGGGAAGACTGTCACGTTAGCGATGCCACCTGCTTGTCCTCGTCGCTCCCAGTCGAGGAGGGGGCTGAGGTGCCTGCCGCCTGCCTCGCGTAGTAGCGATCGGCTCTCCATCTCTCCCCTCTCCATCCATCCGCAGGCAGATTACTCCGTGATCACACGCACACACGCTCCCACCCTCCCTCCCTCCCTCCCAGCTAACGCATCCACTCGTTCGCTCCCTCCCTCACTCTCACTGGAAAGCTGTAACCATTCACATGTCGGAGGCAGATGCTTGATTATACATTCAGCTCAGATGGTACAGCTTCCCCCTCCCTTCCCCGCTTTCTCTCTCGCCGGCTCGCGCCTCTATCAGAGAGAAGCTCCACAACATAGAGCAGTCAGCTGACTCCAGCTGATCTAATCTCGTCTTTCCTGCCTCTTCCTGTCTCTCACAGAAATCCTTAAACCACTGCCAACGGTAGCATCCTTTCACGCCTCTTCAGATCAACTCCACCACGGTGACTAATGTCACCAGAGACCTCGGATGGATGGATTCTCCAACCAGCTGAAAACCCTGTTTAGACAGGCCACAGCGCTGCCTTGCTGCACTGCTGCATGCAAGAGTAAAACTAGGGATGCACCGAATGTTCGGCAACCGAAATCGTTCGGCCGAAAATAGCAAAAAAACCTCTTTCGGTGTTCGGCCGAATAAGCAAAAAGACCGAATAAATTGTACCGAACAATGACGTGACGCAATCAAATAGAGGCGCGCACTAATGCAGCAAACACATCTGCAGTGTGAAAGTATTTAAAACTGTCAGAGAAAGACACAAAAATCATTACAAGCGCGAAGCACAGACAGCG
>JAFVLL020032662.1:28922-81447 GCA_021397915.2 Tor tambroides | reverse complement strand
ACCATTCACATGTCGGAGGCAGATGCTTGATTATACATTCAGCTCAGATGGTACAGCTTCCCCCTCCCTTCCCCGCTTTCTCTCTCGCCTCTGCCAGAGAGACGGTCCACAACATAGAACAGTCAGCTGACTCCAGCTGATCTAATCTCGTCTTTCCTGCCTCTTCCTGTCTCTCCTTCTCTCACAGAAATCCTTACACCACTGCCCACGGTAGCATCCTTTCACGCCTCTTCAGACCAACTCTGCTACTGTGACTAATGTCACCAGAGACCTCGGATGGATTAATTCTCCAACCAGCTGAAAACCCTGTTTAGACAGGCCACAGCGCTGCCTTGCTACACTGCTGCACGCAAGAGTAAAACACCATCACAGCAACAGCTGTGTAGCAGACAAGCGGCGCATGGAGATGTAATAGGGGCGGTGATGGGGAGAGATGAGGAAAATTATTGGAAATGTCAAATACATGTTCGGGTCATGATTTACAGCAAAATCAAAAGAAATAAATTGTATTTTGCTTAAAGAAAACAGCCTATTTTTAGGACAATTAAGATCTGTTTTTTTGTTGTTTTTTTTACATTTTCACAACAAATCACCCCATATCTCATCCTTTGTGAATAACAAAAACAAGTAGTAAATTGTCTGGTTGAATTACAGCAATAAAATTCAAGGAGAATTTTTTGGGGACAAAATCAGTTTTGTCTTTCAAAAAAATCTTAATTGGCTTACTAAATAGGCTTAAGTTATGGAAAATGCTAATAAACAGTGCTATTAAATGTATGCAGTAGAGTCCTTCTTTTTATTTCCTTTTGTCTAAAAATACCCCCCCCCCCAAAAAATCAAACTATTTGACGTTTCTCATTATAATCAGTTATGACGTCTATGACTGACATCACATTTTAGCAATTTGTCACTGATGTGTAAACTCTATGCTAACAGTAAACTGGCATTTTAATGAGCTTGTGTGAACAGCACATGTGGTACATTTCCCAGAAAAATCAATCAATTTTTTAGTAGTTTACCAAGTTAAACATGTAAAAGCATTTAGTGACTTTAAACTCAACTCCCCACATGCCATTTTAACTGGAAAACTATAAGTACAATATTCTTTAATTTCATACTTAAGCAATTAACAAACGTTGAATGTTATAACGAGAACATCTCGTTTCAGAAATGGGTGTTTTTTCTTCAGTAATCTAGATAAACACTGTTATTCCACTACAGTCTGCACATGAAACAGCAGAGGTGCTTTGAGAAATGCCTTTGCCCGCTGCCAGAGAGTTCAAACGATGCTTACAACAGTAAATGGCACGCATTAAAAGTTAATCTAAAGGGCAAGCAAATGAGTGCAGGACTCCATGTGCGCACTGAGCTGAGCGAAACTGTGGACAGAATTAGAAAGCACTGAACAGACTTAAAATAAAACAGAGAAACACGATGCTGGGTGGTTATTCACACAAAATAGTTAAAACAAGAGTCAGTGATCCGAAGGAACGTGGACGAGTCCTATGTTTCCATTCAAAATGGAAACAAAATGCATTTTAACCACAAAAATAGGGATGTTAAAAGTTTCAATATGTTTAAAGGGATCATTCATCTAATTTTTTTTTTTTTTTTTAGTTGTAAAAATTCTATCATTTACAAACTTGTAGAAAAACAAAAATCTTTCAAGAATCTTTGAGAAACTCTTTAGACGTCATTATTATATTAAAATGTATATCAGGGTTCTACTCTCATATTTTTAGAAGCCTTTGTGCTCCTAAATAAAAAAATAACTTAAATATATTAACAATTTAAATATAAAATGATTAAAAACTGCCAGTAGGAGGCGGCAAGCCTTTGTCTTTGTCATAAAGGCTCATTCATTCAGGAATGAAGCAAGTGACTCTTTATGAATGCGTCACTGAATTATTGACTCATCAGATTTGCTTGAAAATGAATATTCGTTAATCAACAAAACACTGCCATTTTGCTCTATTT
This sequence comes from Tor tambroides, assembly GCA_021397915.2. NCBI lineage: Eukaryota > Metazoa > Chordata > Actinopteri > Cypriniformes > Cyprinidae > Tor > Tor tambroides. Next base: position 79,470 of record JAFVLL020032662.1, on the reverse strand, counting down.
TTGTTGGTGAAACAAAGCAAAAACTGACCATATTATGTAAAATTTATCAAGTTGATGCATACATGCAATATCACATTTCCAATTGTGCTGATATTTGGGGAGAACAGCACTCACGCTCGTGAGATATGTTTAACTATATCGTGTGTTATAAAAATTCAAAACAAGAACTTGTATAGGAGAATTTTTTGCTCTATCTCGGATTTTGGGAGCATAATTTTGGTGGCATTTTTCCCCAACCCCTGTTTAATAACAGGGCTTATTAATAAATAAATAAAAGTATTTTGACAAGTTGAAAAGAACAACACCACCTGTAAACACAAACACAAAAACAGCATACAGTCTTTGAAATGTATTCCATCACTTTCACAGTTCACACTTTTTCACAACTCGCAATTTTTGACTGAAGGTATGAAAAGTAGCCAATTGCAGAGTGTAGACGCATCTTGAGTTTTTAGTTTTTATTCCAATTCTAATATATAAATACTCATGAGCTTTGATTGGGCCACTCACACTGCTGCCCAAATATTTTTCAGTCCCACACAGTAATTTTCAGTTGCATTTAAAGGTGACACTGTAGAGTAGGGATGCTCGATTATGACAAAAATCATAATCACGATTATTTTGGTCAATATTGTAATCACAATTATGAGTAGTCAAGAGCAGTGTGTGATTTTTGAATGTGTCTTTTGTTATCTGATTAATATTAAGCACACAGTCGCAGCAGGAATATAGCCCGCTGTCACTTTAAGAGCTGCATGGATCCAATTTACTGTTACACACGTATTTTCAATCTCAACTCTTTAAGTTCATTTATTGCATAACCGACGAGGGTTTACGTGAATAATTACTAAGCGCCACATTTTTGCCGCTTTTCCACTGCGTGGTACGACTCGGCACGGTTCAGAACGTTACAGCACGGCTCAGTTTGCGTTTCCACTGCAGTTTAGTACCGCTTTAGAGTGGGCGGGATTATTCACGTGTCGTTATAGTTGCGCTGCCTCTACTGCCGTGACTCCTGAAAAACTTTTAAAGTCCGCGTCGCTCCAAGCTCTCGCTGGCTCCGCTCCTCGGCTATAAACGAGAGGATAGTCTGTACTTCCTAAACAGACAACGAAACAGCCATTTTTTGGCTGTTAAAAGAAAGGTGCGCTCATTCAAAACAGTTGCGTTCGATCCTTCACTGGCTGTGCTGATTTAAATCTAGTGGGTCTGTTGTGTCTCGTGCTGCAAGTTCAGTGACGCAGGCAGTGACGATTTTCTCCAGCCAATCAGTGATCAGCAGAGTTTACACGTCTCGTTTTGGTAACGGTACGGCTCGCTTGGAACCTCAGCCGAGGTGGTACTAAAAAAAGTACCAGGTACCAGGTACTGTACCCAGTGGAAAAGCCCCCAAAATTGAACCGTACTGAACCATACCATGCCGTACCACGCATTGGAAAAGTGCCATTGAACTCAAGTGCACCTTGAGTTAAAAGATGACTTTTATGTCCGTGTTCTGTTCCGTCTCTAAGCGCATCCACAGAAATCCTCCAAAGGAACAGCGCAAGTTCTTTTTCACGCTTTTAAAACCATGAATACATCTAATCAACTGAAATAAATCAAGCATCTCTCATTTTGCAAGAGTCACGTTACATGATTTTACTGGTTTGCACGTGAAATTGGGCTTTTATGGAGGAGCGAAAGCGCACCGCTGGAAAGAGAGCAGAATGGAGAGCAATAATCGTTTCATCTCGATTATTGTATTTTCATAATCGTTGGATGCAGAAATCGAAATCGAAAGTGTATTTCGATTAATTGCACAGCCCTACTGTAGAGCCCTGTATAGATTTGTATACACTGCACAGCGGTTCTGTATCAGAGCTCTGTGAGAGAGCAAGTCCATGTGCCAGGCCCCAGCTGGCAACTCTCTCCCAGCTGAGCGGCTGCTTCAACACAAACAGCCTTTCATGAAGAGAGAGCTTCCATCCTGTCTCAGAGAACATCCTGCTCTTCACCTCCACAAACTCTAAAGCTTCATTATATTAGTGTCAATTGAACGCACAGCACACAAGTTTATCATTTTCTATCAAAGTACAGCATGTTCAAAAGTTCACAGCAACTTAATAGGGGGACTAAAATATATCAAAATGAGTTCTTGATTAACACTAGAGTCGATCTGGTATATATCAAGATAAAACAACGGCACCATTCATGAGTCAGAAGACCCAGGAACGCAACACACCATGGAAATCAGACTGTAATGGAAAGTATCATAGAGAATGCAGGGCAGATGAAGCGATGACTGCTTTACAGTTGTGTGTAATTGAGGGCAGCTGTGATGGTGCGGCAGTTTGAGGCTCGCTGGAGAAGGACAGGCTGCAGTGTCCTGGTTAGCAGTCCCAGATAAAGCAGCACTCAGAGGAGCAAGAGGAACCCGCCTCATTCCTCTGAAATGGGTCAGAACCTTCATTTCCATGGGTGCAAATAGAACAAGTGCTGCCGAACGCAAACTCAAAATATAGTGCACACAAAGACCTCATTAGAATGATTTATTCAGAAGTTTCTGACCAGTTTTATTTGAAGAAGCTCTAAGTAACACTGTGTCCTAACAAGATGCAACAAGTTTGCAACAATGTGCAATTTGTCTGTCCACACTGAATGTGAAAATGATATGCAGCATGACACTTAAAATCAATCACAAAATATTTCATATGTAGTGTATTTTCCAGAGTAATTCATGTTTATATTAATCATCTGAACACTCGGAGACTTCCAAGGCAACTTATAGACCTTATACATTAGAGAAACAAGTGTGCAGCCATCTTTAGAATTTTGTCTTTGAACTTCTGTTTTCACGGTACCTCTATAGCGTCGCTGTAGAAAAGTAATTAGCTGGCGAGGTGAATTTACTTATTGTAGAATTAATGAAAGTTATGATGTGCATTGTAATGTTTGAGGTGGATGTCATAAATGTCAGCAGACCGGGAAGATTTTAAAACAAACGGTTCATTCATAAATCCATACAACCTTACCATCACGCTGTGGAAATACAAAAGACAGAACACGGCGCTGAAAAGGGGCGGAGCAACATAAGGTCTATATAAAGCAATTAAAGTCAAAAAGGCACACTGAAAACATGCACAAAGTGCACACATTTTGATTTGTGCCGAATGAGAGAGGTACTCGACCCGGTGTGACATAGTCAGATGCAGTTCATTTTCTGGAAAATACGGTAATAATATGCATCTATGTGGATTTTGGACCAATGAGATTTCTCTGTGGGTGGGGCTTCTAAGTGCAATACATTAAAAACAAACAACCAACAAAATGTTTTGGGCACTTGTTGATTTTATCAACAGTTGCTTTACTGTGTGGCACATGGTTAGGACACACATTTTACCACAGTCAAATTTATTAAAATTTAAAATCAGTACAAAAAGAGTAAAAAAAAAAAAAAAAAAAAGTTTGCCTGGGCTTGCCCTAAAACAAATGAACAAAATGCAAAAACTGTAAAATCTTACCAGTTGTAGTATGTCTTCATCTTTTGGCATAACACACAACTCCAGAAACGTATGACTGGAAGTGGAAAGAAATACTATTCAAAATCAGATTTTTATCAGGACACATTTAAATGAAATGTAACACTCTCACCTGTTCTGGATGAACCCTATGACCTGCGAGTATGTCTTCCCAATGATGCTCTCGCCGTTCACTTTCACTATCCTGTCCCCTGTTGACAAAGTTCCATTATCAGGGTTTAGATTATCAGACATTGATAAGCAAAATGAAACGACATGCTGTACATTTGTAATGATGGTGTAATTACCAGTGCAGAGTCCGGCGCTGTGAGCGGGCCCTCCCTCTTTGACCTGCTTCACAAAGATCGTGTCCATGGGCTCCAGTCTGTTCCGTGGTCTCCCTGGCAACAAAAAAAGCAGCAGAGTCACGAGTGGCCCAGATCACAACAAACCAGCTCCGGGAAGAAGCGTGCGGTCACAAGATTGAGCCACAACAAATATTTTAATCACACCAGTTTTCAAATAAAACGTTTAACCCATTAATAGAGCGGAAACGCTGGGACTTCATCTGGAAGTGACCCAGCATTCAATGTGACATCCCTCAGCCCCTGAGGGAGTGCTATACTTGGCTTCATCCTGACATAATATGCCAGAACACAGATCACAGATCAAACAGTGAACAACTAACACTACAGATTCCCTGAGGATGACAGTGATGAGACGCTTAGGCACTGGCCCATGTCTACTTGCACTGAAAGGAATGAGGATCTTTCCACAAGGGCCCATTATTTTGTTCAATATCTCTCTGTTAGCCTACTGGATGGGAAATAAACCTGTGGATTCTGCATAATACATAGACCATCCTAAGTCGGACACCGATTGTCTTGATATCCACTGTCTGCATGCTAAATCCCTCTTTGAGGCTGCTAAAAATATTAAACAGACCAGTCAACCTCTTTAAATGACTACTCTGGTTTTGATCTAGATCCATACTAATTACAATTTGTTTTTCACATCCAATCTGTTTGTTCAGACAGTTAATATCTGGTATATCCACATTGGTTGCTGTACTAATAACATCAGCACAATGCTGAACGTGTGTTAAAACAGACAGCCACACACACAACAGCACAATGCACGTGACATTACAAACACTTTAGATTAGGGAACGCCATTCACCGTTAACTAGTTGCTTATTAGAATGCATTGCTAGCATATTGGCTGTTTATTTGAACTTATAAAGCACATATTAATGCCTTATTCTGCATGACCCCATTCCTAAACATAACTACTACAACAACTACCTACTTACAGTCAGTAAGCAAATTATCTGTGTGAATACATCTAGCAATCAATCAATCTATAGATAGATTAGTAACCATAAGCCAAACCTTAATCCTAACCATATAGTAAATACATGTAGCTAATTAATATTACTCAGTACTTAAATGTAGAATTTCACTGTAACAAGGACACCTTAAAATAAAGTGTAATCGTATAACATTAAATATTAAGCAGCACAACTGTTTTTAACATTGATGATAAATGTTTCTTGAACAGCAAATCAGCATATTGAAATGATTCCTGAAGGATCATGTGATGCTGATGATGACTGGAGTACTGGTGCTGAAAATTCAGCTTTGCATCACAGGAACTAATTTAATTTTAAAATATATTTAAATTGAAAACAATTGTTTTAAATGTTATATTTCATCAAATAAAAAGCAGCCTTAGTGAGCAAAGGAGATTTCTTTCGAAAACATTAAAGAAAATACCCCACCGACCCCAGACTGTAGACTACAAATGAATCAAACAAAAACAGATTTTGCTACCTGTTTGAACAAAGTCTTAGAACCACTCAGATGTGCCCAGAATTCAGCATGGCACCAAAATAAACAAACCCACTTGGCATATGGCTGCTTTAACCGCTTTTAGTCTTTTCTGGAATTTAAGAATGGAAAACTGAGATCTGAGATCAATTAAAAGAGTTTAGTTGAGCTGCAGGTGCATGTGTAAATCAGCCTTTAGAGACCATAAACTCTGTTTATTCTAAGCACTACTCCAACATTTGGAAAAGGGCAACACTGAGGAGATCATCAAGAACATTTCTGTCACTGCATAATGTCCCACACCAAGTGATGACATCTGCCTCGTAAAACTGTAATGGCTCCAGCAGTCACCAGACAGGACTGGGTGTGCTACAGGTCATGATTGTGTTTCTCTTTTTGCTTGAGGTCTTGCCTGTGCAGAATGCCGCAATGCTTCGAAGCCTGAGGCATGATATTCATACATCGCAAGTGTGAAAGCACAGATACCAACATTGAGTATGAATAAAACAGACAGCAGCAAATATGTAGTTTAGTGGTAGTTTGAGATCAAGTTATCGAGTCATCTGGAAATTCTATTTATATAGACAATATGCATACTATGCACAGTACATATTGTAAGTACATACTACGGTAATAATGAGTAGTATAGTACTATGCTGACAGCCTTGCTTCTCCAGCAATGTGAAGCTTTTGTAAAGATTAATGCGCCCTCTTGTGTTCACTGTCATACACTGCAGTAGTCAAATACAAAAACACATTTACCTCAGGGATATGAACAAACGTTCCCAGCACTGCCACATTTTTTGCATTTGGCGCACAATTCATATTCATACTCATAATAACATCAAACTAACCAAAAAAATGTGTACATGTATCAGAAATAACAAAACAACAGTAACGCACCAATGATAGTAAAAGAAAGCAAGAGAAAACCACCCATAAACTAATCCCAAAGATAGCTATGCACAACTACATGAGAAGTGAAACTTGACATAGACGCATGTCAGTTATGCAATATGTGCACTGGAGTTCAAGTTTCTTTCTGTTACTGAGAACATGAAACAATGACTCATTCTTATACTGTCCAAAGCAGATGGATGGCAACATGGGAAAATACAGACAAACGATTCTATGTACATGCAAATAAAAACCAACTAAAACCAGCACAGAAATTCACAACTACAAACCTGTAATCACATTTACAGACAGGTAAAACTGGCCTGAAACTTGAACATTTCTGCCTCTCGTACAGCACGCAAATAGAATATTTTACTATTACGTACGCTGATGTAAGTTTTTTTGTTTTACTATGTTTTGCATACAAACCAGAGGCACCTTTAGTGATGTTATGTAAGCCTTGTGAGCTATTTGGACTCTTCTAGGTAATGTAAATCAAGTTTCACAGTGCTATGGGCTCGCACTAGATCTGATTGTGTTAAAAAATGTTGTAATAATGCCTTTTTATATTTCAGTTGTGCTCCACAGAACATAATGAACCACAGTAGCAGTTCCTGTTTCAATTCCATGCTTTTCAATGACTCAAGTAAAAGCATGCAGTGAATTTAAATCCTTAAACCTTGGCAGCTACAAAATACATTGGTGTATTGAATACATTTTATGCTACAGACGTGAGAAGAGGTGTGATATTACTGGTACTTCTCTTGTACACAGCTCTACACTTTAGCACTATGCCGGATTAGCCTACGTTAAAGAAGCCCTGAAATATGTAGGTCAGATACTTGTATGACACTCCAGCTCGAACATGCAGAAGAGCATTTAACAAGGTTTGTGCACCACAACAGGCCAAAGATAATGACAAAGCATTTATAAATCTAAAGCTCAGTATGAATCTCCTCTGAGCAAAGTGGGGCATGATTTGAGGGCCCAGCAATGGAATACAGCAGGGATCTTTTGGGAGACAATCATTCCTTAACTATTATGTCCTGCACCTGGCCTATCTCTATATTCTTCCACTGTCAATAAAACAAAAATTTCCAAACAGATGTTCTTTCCTCCTCATATTCTTCATTCTTTATAAAGAATGCGGTTTGTCTTTGAAAGTTCAATTCAGTGTTATTTGTTGAAATGCTGTGGGCACTGCAACCTCGCAATAATTTAAAACGAACAAATGTATGTCACAATTTTTCTGCACTGTAATGAAGTTAAACAGACAATGTGGCACAATGTTGGGGATTTATCAGTATTGCTGTGGCGAGGATGCTTTATTAAGGGAGATGAAGGCAGAGAGGCACGAACAGGTTTTAGTCATCCAAAGTGCCAATAAAGCATTTATTTAAAATTTTTTTTAAAAAACGTCTCAAGTCTCCTGTGTTCATTCAACTCCTTGGCATTTTGCATGTTGTTGTCCAGCTCTTTCGTAATGCAAGAATATGTCCTATATGATAACTAGTCATTCAGACAACTCACTATCTAGCTAATAATAATAAAACAGTTTTTACAGACAAGCTCTTTTGCAACAAAATGACAGAATTTTAAAAACACACCTAAGGTCAAAAGTTCAAAGAGCAGAGGGGGAGAGGTTGAGGGAAAGAATCTGGCCGAGTTATTTCTGGCAGCTATGGACAGTTGCGCTAAACCGTGTCACAAGAGCTATCATGTAATGCAAGGTGAATAAAAAGCAATCCTTGAGGGAACAACTGCACTCATTCAAGGTTTTAGGGTACCGAGATGCACCGGGCAAGCAGTCATCAATCGGAACCGCACCATTTTTGTTTTATTTGGCCTATTTCTGTTCTGACTTGCACACAAACTACATTGCAATCATTTCCCAAAATGTCATTTGTGTGTAAACACTACAAAGTCTGTAAACAGGACATTAACAGAGGTAAGAGATGGGACAAGCTGATAGAAAATACTGTACCAACCAAGCAGATCAAACTCACTGTTAGCAATGCGCAAAATACTGGACGAAAATACTAAATATTGAATTGGGCATTTATATGAATGTTTCTCTGAAGGGAACTGACTGTCTTCAGAAGTTCTGATGGCATTTTCTTTTCATCTACCTCCATTTAATGACTATTGGTGTTTACAGGGAAACCCAAGAAATGCTGTATTTATGCAGTTCCATAAATGCCACCTAATGACAAAAAGTGAATTTTAATTCAGCACATCAACTGTACTTCATGCACTTCATGTACTTCTGTGGACACTTCATGCACTTAATTGTCACAGCTTTGCTTATGTAGCAGATGGAGGGGGATATCATACTCCAATACTGGGTTACAAAATAACCTTGTAAAATGTATACACTAGACGCATAGAGTCATAGTGTGAGAGGCAGAGTGCATAGTGTATAGTATGCCATTTGGAACACTACAGTTTAAGTTAGTTTTATGTTACTATAAGTGACAACTTACCCCTGTGACCATGGTCTTCATCCTTTAAAAATAAAAAAATAAAACATTAATTAGTATGTTCAAAAATACACAAAACGTACAGAATGAAAAACATATTAATGATTGAAACCAGACACTATGAAACAGTGATGAATGATGCACACTACCTTAAAACTGGAGTGCACCGCAGACTCTGGTGGGTACACAATGAAGTGACGCAGAGTGAAGCCGAAGCCTTGTGAAGTGCGGCGCAGACGAAGCGTCTTAGGCCCTGGCCAGGAAAATGGCTCATCCTCCAGCTGGAAGAGTACTCCTGAAGAATCATCCTGATCCACCACATCCTACAGACAGATGAAATCATGAGGAAAAAGAAGGGCCACTGAGTACAACAGATCGACAAATCCAGATTTCAGCAAACTAAAACAATTAAATGAGAAGGGATTAATTTTATCATATGTGAGAGAATTAAAAAGACATTCATTTCTACATGTATATACTCAAAGCAACTTTGAAGGGTTCTTAATAAAATAGAGGAAGGAGTAGCTATGAAGAGTTCTATAAAAATAAAATCGATTTGAGGTCCTAAGGAGATCAGACCTTGTATGACACAAGAAAGACTAAAATCCGTCAAATTCAGTGGTGCACCGCAATGAATTTTTTCGAAATTTTTCTGAAAACCAAAATTAAAGTTTTCATTTAGCTGATAAACTACAGCCACCATGTTTTGCAGGAATTAATTATGTAAATCTTATCTTTTTTGTGGAAACCTGTTTTAATGCATTTACTTTATCAACTTTAACAAGGCTCAAGTTGTGTTAATACAAATATTAACATTTCACACAAGACATCATTGGAGTCATTTCAAAGCCATTTCGCCCCAAAAAATCAGTGCAAAAAAACCTGGGTCTATGCATTACTAGCAGTTTTAGCCTGCTCAGACCAGTCCAGATCGTGCTGTGTTGCCACTGACATTCACACCAGTGAATCACTTCTGTGAGCAAGAAAGCACTGAACAAGAGATCTGCCGGCTTTCACAAGCAGAAGCAGTGGACAAACCACACCCTGGAGAAACAGCGTAACTTGCTGCGCATGAGGCAGAAGTACAAACTCGAGAAATTAAATTTGACAGTCAAATCAATTCTGTATGTAAACATTTTAAACTAGTCAACAAACTAAAGCAGGATCACCATAATGATGAATCAGATCTGCTATGACATCACCATCATCCTTGACATTTTCCTCTTCATACTGAGGAACGCCCACTGATGGTTGAGTCAGAACTGGCCTGATGTCATGTCTGCAGGGTGTGGGTGATGTTTTATGCCTCATCTGAAGTTAATTTCCTTGTGGAGCATATATTTAAGGATAACAGACACCACACACCAGTCCCCCTACAGTTTTGCTGGCATTAATGATGTAAATCTCAACTCTTTTTTTGTGGAAACCTGTTTATCTGAAAATGAAATGTATTTATTACTTTATTTACTTTAACAAGGCTCAAGTTGTGTAATTAGCTCATGATGATGTCTGAGGCCTTGAGCTTCGTGCCTTACTGTTCCAGAGTGGGCATCCTGCTTCCGGCATGCACTGCTCTGTTTATGGAGTATTTATAACCTCACACCTACCTGATATTCACACCCTACCCTTTACTGCCAAACCTCCTCCAGCAGAGGTGTGAGACATCAAATATTCCTTCACCATAAACACAATCTGGCATCTGAATCGCCACAACTGGTGATGTGAACTGGTTCACGAATCTGTGACCCTGTTGCATGAAGTAGCGACCAACTGATTTATTTTTAATTGTGTCTTACAACCAATATGCAGAGACATTTTTCTTCAATTTTGCCACAAAAACTTTATTAGAATATAAAAATAAAAACAAACATAATAATAACAGTACCTAATATTAATAATTAAAGGGGCGGTCCAATGCTGTTTCATGCATGTTGAGGTATTTACACTGTTAAAGATTTGGATTCTCATGCTAAACATGGCCAAAGATTCAAAAAATGATTTGGACGTATAACAGTATTTCTGTGCCAAATACACCAGGTTTCTTACAAGTTTCGGAAAGTTTTTTTCGATCATGGCTCCTCATGATGTCATGAAGGGTGGAACTCCTTGTATGGGCATTTCTCCCGCCCATCAACGCGCTTCATTCGGCAGCGCCGCACTGAACTCGCTCGGGAACAATGTCTCTAAAGAAATGTGTGTTTTTGTTTTATAAACAAGGCCCAGTTCGACGCTAGATTTGCTTTGATACTGAAAGATGGAGCGGTCCCAGCTATAAAAGGTCCCGGTCATGATTCAGAACTGCAGACGGTAGGTGAAACGGCATCAAATGTCTGTGGTTTGTTGGCAATCGGAGCTCAAGTGCTTGTCACTCTTTAGCTCCGCCCACGGCACGCCTCCAGGAGCACGGCTGTTTTCGGAGAGAATCGTAAAGCTGTATGTTTCTTTTATAAATATGATAAAACTAAAGACTTTTTGGAGATATGAAGGATGCAGCACTACTCTATAGTTACTCAAGAAGATTAACATGAGATTGGGTAAAACTGTGTGTTATGTCCCCTTTAATTACTGTTGTTGTGGTTTGACAGTCTGACAAATTGATTATCATCTGTCTCTTTCTACTAGGGGTGTAATGGTACATGTATGCGTACCAAGTTATAGCCCTTTCGAACGAATGCAGTATTCTTTTAACGACTGCATGTGCAAAAATTCTGTGCATTTAGAAACTAATATTAAGAAACTTGAAGTTCTCCCCCTTAGATGGGACGTACCATTTATACTGATATATTTTGATGTGGTAAACACATATGAAAAATAATGGAGGACACGGATTGAGCTGCTGTAGAAAAATGCATAATCTAAGTTGTCCTAAACACGAGGCATGCTTTATATTAAGCACTTCAAATGAAATCGCAAACATAAACGGGCTTTCCCTCATGTCAGAGGCATATGCATGCCGTTTAATTCATTTGAGATATGTATTCCTCGGCATATAACTTAGATCTTACATTTGTATCCTTATCTGTAAATTTCTGAAATTCACACAAGTATTTCCATTTCAAAAAAGTCTCTCATCTTGACAGCAAGCAAGTCAGTGTTAAACTTCAGATAATTCATAAGGAGTGCCGCCATGCAAATGTGCGTCAAACAGAGAGAGCACAAATTAATAGGAGCACAATAATTCTGACTAAAATATAAATTTTTCTTCATTTTGCATATAAAAGTGCAATTCATTTACAATACCAAATCATAAAGTGGAGAATGAAGAGTGTTTTGCAGCTGGTTGCAGCAGTATTGACAGATTTTTTTTTTTTTTTTTTTTTTTTAAATTTAAAGCCAGAACCACAGATTTTTTCAAAAAGCACTGTTTAATTAAAAAGAAACAGAAAAGTTCCTTCTTCTGCACCGAAAACATACTGAACTGCAGCTTTAAAACCAAGGTACGAATCATTTTTTTGTGTATCATTGTACCCCTACTTTCTACTATGAAGTGAATTTTAGCTAGTTTGACAAAACAAGCAACATTGCCCAAAAGTTCATCTGCAGTCCCATGTGCAACACTGAGCAAAAACATCTGCTGATGTTTGCAAGATGTTTGCAATTGGAAGGAGGGCTGCGAATTCATTATCCCTCTCATGACTGGTTGATGAGCTCACTGCTGGAAAGAAATGGAAGAAACATCCTAAGCTTTTATCAGGTGTGTGCTAGAGAACATTGACTCAACAGTGATGTGTAGCAGGACATGGGGCTTTGGTCTATTACACAAGTAGGCTTAAGGTTCCTTGAGCGGCTGGAATATGTTCGCAGTGTGCCAAATTCTGATACGAGGAGCCGAGTCTTTGAGGAATGAGTTAATAAGTGTGAAACACAGCGAGTGCACATGAAATCTGAGAGCCTGCGTGAACTTGTGGAGCCGGTTTCTATCAAGAGCGGTGACAATTTCCAGAATCCTGCACTCATATTTGAACTGCGGAGCAGTAGTAAAGATAAATGCAGGATGTTTTAGACAGCAGTGTGCAGTAAACCAGGGAATGCTTTATACTGGACTGATTTCTGGCAGAAAGGTAATGAGACCTCACAGACGCCAAACTTAAGCTGATGTGATCAGCTAACAGCAAAACATGAGCTGTAACTCTCTGAATACCCCTACCAGTCATGACGTCAGCAGTTATGGAGTACTGAAGCACCTCACAGTCTTTTGTGACAGATCTTTAGGACCTTTTTTCTGTTGCATCCTTTGTCTAAAAATGGTTTAAAACATCCACAAGAACATACATTAATCCATAATGCCATACATAAACATATTAGTATTCAGAAGTCTGGGATCAAGACACTAATACTTTTATTCTGCAAGAACATATTAAATTGATCGAAAGTTACTACAAAGACTTTTATAATGTTACAAATATTTATTTTTCAGATAAACAGTTTTTTTTTTAACTGAAAAAATGTTTTATGGTTCCAAAAAAAAATAAATAAATAAAAAATAATTGAGCAGCAAATCAGCATTTTAGAATGATTTCTGAAGGAGAATGTGACACTGAAGACTGGAGTAAAAAATGCTGAAAATGTAGCTTTGGATTTTTTTTTTACATTTTAAAATATAATTAAATAGAAAGCAGTTATTTTAAATTGTAATGATATTTCACATTACTGTTTTACTGTATTTTGATCAAGCCTTATTGAGCATAAGATACTTTCAAATTTTTTAAAAAAAAAATCTTACCTTGCCCAAAATTTTAAATGGTATTTCTTCTAACTGAAGTGAAACAACATAAAGCAGCTGTATTTGCACTGGTACCAGATGCACCATTAACTTATGTATAATCTTTTTAACATTATATACGTATGGCCTGAATAAAAACTAAGCAAAAATGCCTGATGAATGCTAAAAGCATTATTTTGACAACATAGCAGTCATGCTGCGCCGCACAGCTGGACAGGTCCATTCACAGTGTGTCAAGCAAGAAAAACTACAGGGCGACAACACAAGATAGCATTAATTATTGAATATTTCACACCCACATCTAGTCTATTTTGGATCATGCCCTCAGAGCAAACTGGAACTTTTCCCTGGTCATGGAAATTAATGCTCAGAACCAGTGTATGCAGATTCAGGCAAAATTGCTAGTGTGCCTTTCATGTGAGATCACAATCCCAACCGGATGCAAATCAGGAATAGTGCTCAGTCATGCAGAATGGATGCGACGGTATTGCTTTGGGACATAGGGGCAAGGCTTAGCTACTCCAAACAGATGGACAGGGAGCAGCTCCAGCACAGATAGTCCTGCACTTTACGGTATGTGACAAACCAAACTAATAAATACTCCACTAACACCTCTATGTGCCAAAACCCCCATAATTAAATGGCCACATCTCAGCCTGCCCAGAAGGGAAGTGGAAGATTTTGTGAAGTTGTTAAAACTGAACAAGACGTCATTTGTCAAAATATGTAGTTAAATTTTCGCCTTGTCAGTAACTGTCGTTGAACAATATTTTGCCAGTGTAATATTTACACCAACTGTCAACTAGCGCATTGCAGCGCATGAAGGTATAGCACTCACATTACGAGAATATGGTGTTTCTAATGACAAGTAGATGAGGAACTCTAAATAAGAGGCTCAGAATGTGGGCAGCATGATTCTGGCACTTATAGCACCTGTAACACTTAGAGAGGACAAAGCTGACTGTCCTTAATTCGATGTGAATCTTCTAAATTTATAATGTGGTTAGAACTCCAGAAGACCACCCAAACCATCCAGCTAACAGGAACTGCTGACAGATGAATACAGGGTAACTAAAAGCGGCACTACTGCCCGCAAACCACAATGCTTGGCAGGCCTGTGTTTTCCTCTCCAATGGTAACAGCTCATATCCTGTTAGGGGAATCCCAGAGTATATTTAATTGTGACCGTATCAAGTGAGTTGATAGTATAAAAATACATGTTTCTCTAACCTTTTCATAAAAGGTTCATAGATAAATACCACAACATGAACAGGGCAGAAGCACTAAAATTCATAAACAGTTCATCAGGCTTTCCACTATATTTCAAATCTTCTGAGGCCAGATGAAAGCTTGATGCGAAACTGAAGTTGTTATTTGCTTATAATCTTTTCTGGCAGCTGTAGAATATTCTACATTCCATATGTTCGAACAGGTGCATCGCGATGGCTAATGTGACATAGCATCAACAGCACAAAACCCGAAGGGACGCATCGATATATCACTTTTGATTACAAATAAAACTGACTTTTTTGTCCTTCTTGAAGCTTGACATACAGGTTTACAACAACACGAGTTGAGTAAATAATGACATTTTTAGGTTAACTATTTTTTAACATGCTTGTGATTTCTCTTTATTTTCATTCCATGCTTGATAAATGGATTTGGTGATTTTGGGGTAAGATAAATTATGAGGTGTAGAAACTGTGTACAATCTTTCTGCTGTTCTTTTTACATAATTTAATGTTAAATACCTTCAAGACACAGAAGACTGTGTGTTTTTTTGTTTGCCTGGCCCGCCTCCTTTTTTCTGAGTTTAAGTAGTCGTGCCACTCACGCGTAACAGACATGTTCCTCCTAACCACCTGATGGATGAGGGTTTTACTCAACCACATATATTAGACAATATCCAGAGAGAGAGAGAGAATATAAATCAAGGCAATAAAAAAAATAGCAATGATTCAAACTAATATGACTGGAAGAATATTTACATCAAAGATGGGGTGACACTCCAAAGATACATCAGAAGCCGAAGTCATATGAAAACAAATTCTTCAAAGAGCAAATATCACAAAAGGGGTCACACTCAGCAAAATGCTGTCTCATTATCATTGACGAACTCACACAAAACACAGAAAAATTATTTTGTCAACATTGTAACACACACACACAAAAAAAGTCAAATATCAGTCAAATAATAAACCTTGCCCATTCTTTAGTCCATCACTACGATCTGACTGAATAGATCAGTGCTTCTCAAACCTGTCCTGGATGTGCTGATTCAACTCATCAGCTCCTCAGTACAGATTAAAGTGCCCCTATTATGGGTTATGAAAGGTTCATATTTTGGTTTTGGGAGTCCCCAACAACAGGTTGACATGCATGCAAGGTCAAAAACCACTTTCATTTTCTAATAATATGCATTTATTTTTACCTTACTTGCTCAATGATTAATTTTTCCAAACCCCTCCTTTGCGTGACACTTTTCATTCAGACCAACGCGAAAGTCAAGTTTTCCCAGGTCTGCGCATGCAACAAGTGGGCGGGCAATATGCTAATGTTTCATGTTGACGTCAACATGAAACAGCTTGGGATTCGTTTTAAAAATGACTCGTTTCAATGATTCAGAGTCGACTCTTTCTTTTGAGAAACAATAACTTCACACATGGAGCACTTTCAGATTTAAAACTTTGCAGGATGTTTTCATTCACTTAGAGCTGTATTACACACTGCATGAAAGGTAATTTTCAAAAATCCATAATAGGGGCACTTTAAGACATGAATGTACAGCTGCAACTAACAATTAATCAATCAATTAACTTGTCAATTATTTTTTCAATTAAAGATCATTTCCTTAACTTACTAATAAATAACCACAAATTCTGCCATTAAACTTTCAACGGTTTATTCAGATGTTCCTCATAAAATACTTATTTTACAAAAATAAATAAATAGAAATCCAATATAATACAATGAAGTATCTATCAGTAATACAAATTTCCATTTCTAGAGTCCAACATAAATTTAGCTAAAGTGAAAAAAAAAACAAAAAATTTAAAAATTCAAAACATGAACAAGTCACAACCATTATTCTAACTCAGGCAACCATAGTGGCAATATCAAAGATGGCAATGTTCATAACACTGGGATCCCAATTGACAGTGTGTTAAATGAGTCAAATCGAGGCGTGAGTTCTTCCATCAGATCTTTATGTCATTAAATATTTTGTAACCGAGTGCCATCATAAAATGTACTCCACACGGCTCCGGGGGGTTACTAAAGGCATTCTGAAGAAAATTCTGAAGCGATTTATAAGCAAATTATATTATTATAAGATAAATACCCATATTTAAAACTTTATAAACCGTAATCTCTAGCTTCCGCTAACTGTTGTATGAGTGTTCACGAGAGAGTGGCATTCCAGCATATGATGTAGGATGTAGGCTTAACGTAAGCTCCAATGAGAAGTGAAGAATGCAGAAACGCAGAGGAGAGAACAAACAAAACACCGGTTACGAATTAGAAGTAGGGGCCTACTAAATGAGGACTTGTAAAGGATTTCCATATAAGCCAAGAGGAGACTGGTTTTCCTTTGCTGTAAACAAAACTTGGTTCTCACGAGACTAGCTTATTCTCACCGGAGCTTACACTACACCTATGTCATTCGCTGGAATGCCACTCTCTCGTGAACGCTCGTACCACAGCAAGCAGAAGCTAGAGATTACGGTTTATAAAATTTTAAATACGGATATTTTTCTCAAATGCAGCGATTCCATTTAGAAGGCCTTTATAAACTACAGGTGCTCCGATTGATCGGCTACCGATCACTATCGGCCAATAATCGCGTTGGGATATTGTTTGATCGGCGGTCTCTAAAAAAGCTGATCTAAAAAAGCTGATAAACCGATCTCAAGCTGATGACGCGTCTGCTGTGAGAGGCTTGGCACGACATGCAGCGGCACCATCTCAGTCTCTGTCTAGCGTGGGAGAAATAATTATAATGCTGAAGGTAAGGTGCAATTAGGGGTGTGCGATATGACGATATTTAATCGTGAACGATTAAAATGTCTCTACGATTCACTTTTTCAGAAATATCGTTGTATCGTCCAATAGTGCACGTTCTATCAGTTGCAGTTCTACGGCTTTCGCCTACATCCCAACATGCTGTGCAAGTAGCGTTACGCGACAAATTGAGGTGCGCGCCAGATGACGGCTCGTGTGTTCAGTGAGATTTAGCAACGCAGTGATGATGGATGAAAACACGAAGGAGTTGGTCCCTAAAAAAAAATCGACATCGGTAATATGGAAATGGTTTGGATTTTGGATTTTTTGGTAAGCGCTGGAAAGATGTAACTGATGCAGTGACATTTTACCTGGTCAAGGATATGATTCCCATAAAAACTGTGGAAAATGAGGGATTCAAAAGACTGCTCAAAGTCGTGGATCCGCATTATGAGATACCCAGCCGCAAATATTTTTCCGCCACAGCCATTCCACGGCTGTATTCCGAATGCAGCAGCAAGATGGAACAAAAAATTCAGAGCGTTAATTTTTTTGCTACAACTGCTGATTTGTGGTCAAGCCGCACTTCAGAACCTTATTTAAGCCTGACCATTCACTTTATTCATGACTGGAAGCTGTACAGTGCATGTCTAGAAACAACATATTTCCCACAAGATCACACGGGTGAGCTCATTGCACAAGTCCTCAGGGAAACGCTTGAATGTTGGGGACTGAAAGAGGCGAACATGACCTGCATGACTACCGACAGTGGGACTAAAATGGTGAGGGCCTTGGAGCTCAACAGTTGGACGCATCTGCAGTGCTTTGGGCACAGACTTCACCTAGCTATCGGTGAGTGAAACTAAAAATAAAAAAAAATATTGTCACTGGCATTTAGGAGTTTGTTCATATAATAATTAGGAATTATATTAGGAAGACTGAACAGTGTAAACTTATGAGATTAATTTACAATATGAATTGCATTATTATATTTAAATGTTTTGTATATTTAAAAATGATGGTATTATGGAACAATCTGTTTGGTTTCAATAAAATTGTGCAAATTAAAAATACATGAATTAAAATTTAAAGTGTGTTTTAGGTTAAATCTATACATTATTCTTTTTTCCTTTTTTTTTTTTTTTAGAAAAAAGTGCCAAAGACCCTCGTGTTGAACGCGTAACATCTATCTGCAAGAAAATCGTCAGTACTAGGGCTGTGCAATTAATCGCATGCGATTCTCATGCGCATCTCGTCAGTAAAGCCGGCTCCGTGATTGGCGGTAAATCTCCATCACCTGTTTTCAAATGGAGCGGCAGTTAATACACAGAGCCATAGTTCACTGACAAGCTAGGCAATATCGTGTTCAATATCACAGATGAATCGCATTCGATTATGAACGCGATATTGCGTTGCTTGTCAGTGCAAGTGGCTACTGCTAGTGATGAACATAAACAGAGCAACGCATTAACAAATTTCATGAAAATCAATGTCTTTATGTAATTAATGACGATTACATCAATTACATTGGTGCATCTTGGATATATACATACACTGATGAACAGCAGTAGTATAAAATGCCAGTTATGTCAAACCACATTGTACAGACACACCTTGTGACAAAAGCTAAGCACCAATACTGCTCATATCTATGATACTCTCCGTACACACCACCCATTTGTTCTGGATGAGTGAGCAGCAGCAGTTCTTTCAGGGTATGAAATAAGCCTGTAAATAATTCATGATGAGCGCAGATGCACCTGGACAATGTGCTGCGCTCCTGGAGGTGCATGTAGGGTGGTTGGGCTTGCATCAGAAAGCTGAAGTGTTCCTTTATTAGAAAGCAACAGCTAGATCAGCTATAAATTCCCCAGGCTTATCCTCCAGGCTCCTGTCCTTCCAGGAATTTAGCAATATAGTCATGTCATGATAGCAGTGTGTTCAGCTGGACACGTCGCACAAGAGGTGCATCCAGAGGACAAGCATGACTACAAGCAGCACCTATGGGCTTGAAACAAGAGACAAAGAGCAATGACAACCACTCAGATAACTCAAACCAGAATGTTTGACATGCTCACACCAAACTGTTTATTGCAGTAAAATATGGTACACTTTTTACACAGTATACTTTTCCTATAATGTATTTTCTGTCATTACATGAGTCAGTGATTATTCTTCCTAAATGAATAAACTCTAAATGAACTAACCATATCTGGCATGCTGTTCTTTTAAGGCATGAAGCGGTAGCTGGAAACAATTTGTCTTTCTCTGTTGAATTGAGAATCTATTTTGCCTTCTGGTCGAGGAGTTAATCATATGACGATCAGTAACAGGGCTGAGAAATGGGAAAAAGCCGAAAGCTAGGAATGCTAAAACAAATACATATGACCTACTACCATGTGCATCTTTCGGCTGCATATTATTATATTTTTCATCCTTTAAGGTGTTTTTAAAAATTACTGACACACCTTATGAAGACATTCAGGTCAAGACTCAAACAATCTTGAAATATATCATCCAGAAGTGTTTATTGTTCAGGGCTCCAGACTGCGACTAAAACTAAAACAAGCCCGTGCGAAAAGTTTTCGCATTTCACTGCGTTCCAAAGCTCAAGCTTGGTGAACTCTGCGCTGCGAATTCACATGACGTGACACCGTGTGACCAACAGCAGATCGATACGTCACAGCATGACCTCGTAGCTGAATTAAAAGAACATAAAATTAAAACTGCAGCACAACAGGAAATTGTAGTAGATTGTATGTTTTCACATTTTAGATGTATTATTATGTGTCATGTGTTGAATTTAACTTTTTACAAAAGACGCTGCAGAGCATGACGTCATATCACGACCGCTGCAGCGTCCGAGGGAATTTCGCATGCTCGAAATAGGGCCCTATGATTTCCGCGATGCAGTAAACGCGGACGGAATCGCGGAATCCAGTCATAAAAACGGAATTTACAGATTAATGCTGAATGTCACGGAATTTGTCAAAGTTTGGATGAATTAATCAAAAGTAGGTCATTACACTTAAATAAAATCGCAATATGGACTAGTATCTGTAAATATTAAGCCGCAAAAGTCGATTTAAATATGAATCCTGCAAGTTCTGCACGTCTCTGTATGAATGGAGCAGACGGGCGGTTTTGTTTACTAGTTACATACACAGCGCGCGTGGCGCTCGCGGTGATTTCAGCATCTGCCGTCTCAATGAGGACATAAATACATGAACAACATCTCCAGAACTGCTCTGAGCATCACTTCACGAGCATTTTACCATTTCATTTGAGTAAAACTAGCGTCATATCATATACACACAGAACTTTAAAGGTATTCACGGCAACCCGTCAAAATAAAAGTTCGGTTTAACTTAAAGACATTGTGCCAGAAATAGGCTATATTACTATTATTTAGTAAAATGTACGTAATACTACTACTACTACTGTTAAAAAAAATTATAAAACTTTATTTTTTTTAAAGAAATAATCACAAAATATTTTAATTTTAATAGTAAATCCCCTTTATTTGCCAAAAATTTAAATGTTTAATTTTCATTAATTAAAATATAAATTAAATCAATGTTTTATGCCTTCATCTGATAACCAGTAAAATTTAAATACACAACACAGAATTTCCGAGGGGGGAAAAACATTTCATAAGGCTACTGTAAGAATAAATAAAAATTGTTTGTATGCATTCAAATTATTAGACATGCTAAATCACAGAATTTGGTAACAATAAAACATAAGGTGAGAAAAACATTAAAAAAAAAATTCATACGGCCCTAAACTTTAATTTATTAAAAGTGTAACAAAAATTATGTTACATTGTATAAGTTTCATGATTTTAATTAATTAGACAGGCTTTTTGATTAATAACATTTAATTTGACCATTAAAAAAAAAAAAAGAGTCCAGAAAAATTAAAACAGAAAAAAACGGAATCCAGAAAAATTAAAACAGAAAAAACAGAATTTAGAAAAAAATAAAACGGAATTTGGGAAAAAATAAAACGGATTTCATAGGGCCCTATCAAAATCTAGTGTGACCGCGGCTTAATGCGGCAGGCGTGATCGCTTTAGCGCCTCAGTTCAAGCACCAAGTGAACCCACTATATCTTTCTCTTTGCTACTATAGTACGAAATGAACACGATTTAACATCAAAAGGTAGGCTATTTTATAAGAGAGCCTACAGTACAACTTACTGAGATGTCTCATCTAAAAGCTCATTCAGTGTTTCAAACTGCGGAAGAGCATTTTGCTATATTTATGCGCTATTGTATATTAATATTTTTACTTAATCTGTTGTCTACATGATTCAACTCTTCCTATAAAATTGCATTTTACTAATGAAGAAAAACAGACTGAATGTGTAAAAGACATATGACAACATTTATAGGATACACTGAGGAGGAGCCCAAACTACACTCAGTGGCCAAGTGATGCTTATGGTCCATGATATTGGTACAGATTCTGTGTAACGAAAAATTCTTTGTGACTGTATATTTCAAGTTGGAAAAGACATTTAGTTCTCACTTTAACTGAACCTTAGTTCCCAAGTTGACAAGATCATCTACAAGATGGATTAAAATGCTGATAAAGTCAAGAAAAGATGAGACATAAACACATGGCAGTATGACTGAAATGTTAAAATGTAGGGGGAAAAAATGAAATAATAATAATAAAATAAAACACTTTTATTCTGTGGCACCTAAAAAAATAATTTGGCACCTAAGTTTTTTTCTTATAGGAGCCAATGGCAATTTTTCAGACAATTTTTTTTGTCTGGAGCCCTGTTGCTGGAAGACTCATCCATTGTTTCTTGTAAATGAGTAAGTCATCCAGTTAAATTAAAGGATATTCCACCCAAAAACAAAAATTCTGTCATCATCATTACTCACCCTAAAGGCCTTTTCACACTGAATGCGAAAATTCGGAGCAATGACGCTTTTGTATTGAAACAGTAGATCCCTATGGGGCCATTCACGCCAGGCGCGATCATTGGCGGCATGAAAAAGCGAGGATTTTTTTGCGTCCTGTGTGTTGATTTTTTCCTCGCTCCACAACAAAATGGGCTGTCCAATTAGATTTGAGCTAAGATCACATGCCCGGAGCAGCAGATGTTGCACAAAAGGGTGAGCGTGGTGGCGCTGTTTTGAAAACCAGTGTAAACAAACACCGAAAAAGTGTAGAGAGAGAAGAGAGAAGAGAAGAGAATGCATTCTTGTTGTCACTGGTATCTGAAAATAGATTTATTCTCACATGTTCTTCATTCACAATATCATTTGTATTAATTCTAGGGTTGGGTACCGAAATCCCCATGTAACCGGTATGTACTAGAACCGAATCAGAACGCAGATTTCGGTTCCTCATTTTGGTGCCATGCCCGAGCGATCGATTGAAATATTTGTCCTTTGTTTCTCCGAAACAAACGTAAGAAGCATCATCACCGGCACCGCACGTGAAAAATAATTTCCCGACTGAGAAAATGCACGTGAACTCAAGTCGGAAAGCTCTAATAACACAAGTCCAACAAATATTTGTAGTAATACCAGTGTGCTGTTTTCACATTCCGACTTAAAAGCACAACTCGGGAAATGAGAGCATCCAAGGATCGCGTGAATGGAGAAATTACACTTGCTCTGACAGCAGCAGGTAGCCTTCCATTAACTAGCTAAGCTAAACACGATTAAATTAAAATGCCTAAAGCTAAAATTCTCTCGTATTCACGTTTTTAAACCTGTTGTCCAACAAAAGAGAACATTATTACCTTTTAAGTCCAAAATAGGGTTGTGACGGTGAGGAAATTTTCCCACCGGTTAATTGACGTATGACAACACCGGTAATACCGGTATCACCGTGGTGGAGGGTTGTTTGAGGTTTCCCTCTTTTCCTCGCTTTCCTTCGGTTTTAAATAGCTTGTAAAAGCACCATGCGCATTTTACTTTCACTTTCAAATTAGCGCAATTCGGCATCAAGCAGTTGTTTGTTTTTAGTTTGCTTGAGTTTTCCCTCTTTCCCTCCGCTTTTAAATAACTTGTAAAAGCACCATGCGCATTTTACTTTCACTTTTAAATTTGCGGCAATTCGGCCTCAAGCAGTTGTTTGTTTTTTGTTCATTTGAGTTTTCCCACTTTCCCTCACTTTCCTTTGCATAAATAGCTTGTAAAAGCACCGTGCGCATTTTATTTTCACTTTTAAATTAGCGGAAATTCGGCATCAATTGCTTGAATTCAATTCAAGCAACAACAACAACAATGTAGAACACATAACTTATTAACAAAACGAATAAAAATACACCATGCTATATGCCTAATATAAAATAACAAGTAACTTTATTTTAAATAGGTATACAAAACTGAAAATCAGTAAAGACTGAGGAACAAATAGGCTAATTATAAAACATAGAACGTTTATTAGTGGTTAAGAAAGTTTGGAGGCACGGACTGCATACACCTTGATATAAAATAATGGGAGAAATGTCACAGTTTAAATAAAATAAAAATCAGCAAATACTGTGGAACCAAATAAATGAGAAACGAATGTTAAAAAAAAACCTTCCATCACCTTAGATAAATGGCAGATCAACAGGCTTTTCAAAATCCAAAATATTTTTAAAACAGGTGCTTTTACATTTCATTTTGAAACTCTTCTGCCATCGTCTTGTCTGTCTCACCTCACTCTTCTTGTCAGTCAGCTCGACTCACTCTCCTCACGTGATAAATGAAATCTGATCTGTGATGTGCGACTGTCGTTCGTTCGGTGTGCTTCATTGAGCAGCCGCGTTCAGTTCTAATTGTAGTGTCTGTTCTTTAACTGAACTAAATGATTTTATTACTATTAAAAAAATCAAAATGACGGTGAGGGACGGTGCCGCGGTGGGCAAGTGACGTAACCGGTGTTGCGGCTTAACACCGGTATCACCACCAACACCGTCTATCGCAGCAAGCCTAGTCCACAACACCAGTTAAATGCTTCCTTTTGTGATCTGATGTAGCTTCTTGTCGCAGAATGAGGCAGAAAATATGTTCCATAGGCTACTAATGCATCAATTAGCAATGGATTATAAATATACTTCATTATGAAAATACCAGAGATGGCATGAATAACACAGATAAACTATACATTGTTGTAGTCGAGTGTTTATTGCATTTGTTTTATCATTCAAAACGTTTATATCTTCTGTTTACTCAGTTATAGAGATAGCCTTTGTCCATATTGGGGATTTCCTGGAGCTTCATGAGTTCCGCTACTTCTGTGACTGGATATGTGGACTTTCTGTGCGAGGGCGCCCAGTACGGATGAAAAAGACATCATGTGTTTAGTACTAATGGCCAATCAAATTATTAATTGGTCATTTTTATTTTTTTTATAAGTATCGGTTCAGACACTGGTACCATTTTAAAAGTATCGATTTGACACCGGTACTGGTTTAAAAAAAACACGATACCCAACCCTAATTAATTCTCCACTGAATTTGATCTGAAGAGCACCATCCGTTTTCTTCCATATGGCGAGTGTTATGAGTCAGATCGTGTTCACTCTAGATCTGTCAATCATGGGATAATATCTCCTGCCATTACGTATGAAAAAATGAGAAACATTTTTCTATACATGAAATATGAAAGCAAATAGACATATGATTATGACAATATATTTTCTGTATGTGTTTTATGCAGCTCATGATATTTTTATAACAAAGTATGTTTATGAAAAATGAGAAGCAGATGTCAATCCATACAAACAAAACATACAAAGAGTGCATGTCTACCTATTATAGAATAACAATCCACTTTAGATCTCGAAGTTATTACAAGCAAAAAACAAATAATCACATTTTCAAATGTAGCTTGATGCTAATTGTAGCTCTATTTATATTTTAAGATGTATTCTTTTAAGCATTATGGATAGTTTATGTTTCTGGTGTAGAACCAAACTTTATTTATCCTAATTTAAAGCTGTATATTGAGCAGCGGACCATATACAAGATACATATCTGAGGAAAAACGCATTGCTGGTCGGCGCCACCTAGTGTGCAGGCATGAATTAGCAGAAGCCGATCAATCGGTTCGCGCTCGGTGTGAAAGCACCATTCGTCATTGATTCGCCTCGCTTTTTTTTTTCCGCACCGCCCTCAGTTTAAAACGGCCTTAATACTGTTCCAAACTTATATTACTTTTTCTTCCGAAAAACAGAAAAAAAGATAGCAATGTTTTTGAGGGGTTTTTTATTTCCATAACATGGAACTCACAAACTGTCACAAGGTCACAAACTGTTTGGCTACCAACATTCTTCAAAATATCTTCAAGTCCTGCAAACGAAAATGACGAAATGACAGGTTTGGAACAACAAGAGGGTGAGTAAATAAGGACACAATTTTCATTTGTCTTAGCTAACTCTTTAATCCAGATTATTCTTAAATCAATTTTAATCAATGAAATTTTTACACTAATAAACGCATTCAAATTAGTTATTTATCCAACAGTGAAGTAGTAGGAGGAAGCATTAGTCAAGCCCTCCAGTGTCGTTTTATTCAATGAGGAAACTGTGGTCAACCAGAAAATCAAGAAATGCCTGAAGCATCAAAACAGAATTTATAAACATAAAAAATGAGTTTGAGACCAGCTCTGCCTCATTAATCTACTCAAAATGCATTTCACAAGGAAATTATGTCAACATTCGCCAACAACAGGATGATGATGATAAATACTGAACCATCTGCTCAAAATAACAAGAGAATTCTAGAAATGCAGAGAGACTCAACGTTACTTTCTCACAAAAATGTATTCCCCATGTCCAGTACATTCTGAGTTGGGAAGAGATGGGGATTTCCAGAGTTCCAAAAACAAACATTGTCAACATTTACTCACCTTTTTGTTATTCCAAACCTGTATGACTTTCATTGTTCCATTTAACACAACAAGAGAGGTTTTAATGAGCCTCCAAGCTAAAGATTGTTTTCCATACAATAAAAACCATATCATGACCACAGACTCAGGCTCCAAAACAACAGCCCTTTTTACTGAAGCCTTGCCACATTTGTATGTGAAACAGACCGAGATTCACTGCAAACCACTTAAACCTCATCCACATATGCATATTTTCCAACTTAAAGACAACATACCAAAGCGCTTTTATGGTGCTTTTTTGTCTTTTTTTTAGAGTTTTGTTCTTTTATCCCAGTCAGTCATACAGGTTTGGAACAACATGAGGGTGAGTAAATGATGACAATATATATTTGTCTGAACTATCCCCATTAAAATGCACAGTGCAAGAGTCACAATCCTGTGATATTCCAAAGCTTGCACAGCTCAATGCATAATAAGCTTTAAAACTCTGAAATTGAGTAATGGAGCACTGCAGGCCAAGTACAATGAGCTAATATTATTTACACCGAGGACTGTTAATATAAAATGAGTCTCTTGTGTAACAAACTAAACAGGAAAAAGTTACTATTCAAAAACCAGTGTTACCACAGAGTTCCACATTTTAGTCTTCTATCAACATAAGTTCAGCTGAGCCATGCGAAACAAGCACTAAGCTAAAAAAACAGACTTAAATCTTCCCATTCACACATTAAATCTTTGGCTCATCTAATCAGCATGCAGGCAACAGGTTTCCCTTCTCATCACTCAGTATGAAACTCCTAATGAAGACAGCCCTACCACTGGCAGAAGAGAGACATCCTGTCCCTTGACTCTATTTCAGCAGAAAAACAGAGGCAGTGCTGAATATTAGATTAAAGGGGAGGGCTGATGTGAGCACAAATCGGCAGATGCTATAAATAGATGACCTTCAACCCGCCGTGAATGTGGACAGGGGTTTATACAAAGGTCTTCATTCAGAAGGCCAGTGGAAAGATTCGGCAGGCTGAGCACAAAAATGTTGATTCATGGGAGTGAACTAATATCACAGCAGGACACCGATACCCAACATAAATCACTAGCACTCACTTACCTTTTCTCCATATAACCCACTTCGCTTTCTTTTTAAATGGGAAAACCCTGCTTATTTGAGAAAAACAAACCGAAATGAAAAACGAAACCAAATCACTAACCACATACACGCCTGCAGGAAAAGATCCAGACCATGTCCGACAGCTCAAACTGACAGCAAGAGAAAAGATGGTCAGCGTTACTACTTAACTTACAAAAAAAAAACTAAACAAGACTTACTATTCAAGGCCAAGTCGGCACAACCCACACTACAAGCCCTAAGTTAACACCCAACTAAACAGCAAAAGAAATACTGCACATATTCTTTGACAGAGTCAGCATTCAGATGGTCCCCACATTGACCATGTGTTTAAAGGAAGAAGTTTCACACCAGCTGTTTGCATTGTAGCTGCACTGCGATCTGACTGTGTGGCTCAGACTGTTTAGAAAAGCTTCCCCCACAGATAAACGGATGCTCCTCGCCTGCCAGGGAATTTCCTTCAAGAGCATCCAAAGAATTTCATTTCTTCTGCAGCACACACTTATGATTACAGATTACAGTCCTTCATGTTTCTCTTCAGCTACAAAGGAACTTCAGACAGCAAACAAACTCCAGGCTGTGAAAAAGTGTGGAAAAATCCAGACTGGTTTTGTGCTGAAAGGACAACAACAGAGTTCATCAAGAGTCAAAACATTTACCCAAGCTAAAAACCTTCTATCTAGACAAACACCAGTCTGGACTTCCAAAAGACTTTTGATATGCAAACTCCCCACATCAGAAAACAGGTTCAGCACACTTGGCTATAAACAAAACCTCAGCGATATAACCATCAAATGAAGTAGTTACTGCAATGCATGGATAATACCACATAACAGAACTCTGAAAAAAAGAGAATTTCTTCAATATGAGAGCAGAGGTAAGGCATTACTTTCACAGCTGGCATTCAGGAATAATGAGCAGATCTGGATGAGGAAGCAGCACAGCTTGTGCATTCCACACAGTCAGTGACAACAACAACAACAGGCCACACAACAGCACAACTTAATTCAATCTTATGACCTCAACAACATGTTACTGCTGAGATTTTTCCAACTGAACTCTGTTAGTCAGAACAGTGTTTCCCATTAATTCCACTTTGGCGGACAGTTTCATAATGAACCCGAAAATATATTTACACTTCTCATAATAACAAAAAAGGACTATGTTGTGTTTTGTGCAGTTGCTTTGGTTATGAACTAAATTCAAAATCAAGATACGGTTTATTGCACTTGTCAAATTAAAAAGGCAACGATTTAACTAGGTATATTACATAATAATAATTTTGAAAATATATATAGGAGGAGCTCTTAATTGTGACCCTGGACCACAAAACCAGTCTTAAGTCGCCGGGGTATATTTGTAGCAATAGCCAAAAATACATTGTATGGGTCGATTTTTCTTTTATGCCAAAAATCATTAGGATATTAAAGGGATAGTTCACTTTGAAATTAAAATTTGATATCTATCAGCTTACCCCAAGGGCATCCAAGATGTAGGTGTCTTTTTTTCTTCAGTAGATCCAATTTTGATTGTGTGACATGTGTGCGCGCGCTCTGGCGCGAGAGATCACTTCCGGCGCTTTCCGGCGCTTGCGCAGACTAAGCCAGAGCGCGCGCACACACGTCACACACCGGATGCGTGCGCGCACTCAGATCACTTGAACATGGTTGTGTACAAGAGGTAAAAAACGATATAAATACTGTTCGTTTTCTCACACAAACCGCTCGTTTCGTGTCTTAGGCCATCAATGTGTAGTTACGATGGGGAATTGTTTAATTTGGATTTCTCTGTGCATGTTCTTTTTCCCTCTTATAGAGCCAGTGACCTATACCTGCCATTATATGACTGACAGACTAGAACGGTTCGACCTAAAAATATCAAAATTGGATCTACTGAAGAAAAAAAGACACCTACATCTTGGATGCCCTTGGGGTAAGCTGATAGATATCAAATTTTAATTTCAAAGTGAACTATCCCTTTAAGTAGAGATCATGTTCCATGAAGATATTTTGTAAATTTCTTACCGTAAATATATAAAAACTTCATTTTTGATTAGTAATATGCATTACTAAGAACTTCTTTTGGACAACTTTAAAGGTGATTTTCTCAATATTTATATTTTTTTTGCACCCTCAGATTCCAGATTTTCAAATAGTTGTATCTCGGCCAAATATTGTCCGATCCTAACAAACCATACATCAATGGAAAGCTTATTTATTCAGCTTTCAGATGATGTAGAAATCTCAATTTCTAAAAACTGACACTTAAGACTGGTTTTGTGGTCCAGGGTCACAATTTTGCTCCCACAGTGTGCATCAGATTGATGCCTTTAATTTTAAAACTGACAAAATTTTCCTGAACTCCCCTACAAAGAACAAGGTCCATCACCAACAGACTCACAAAAGGGAAACAGAAGTAGAAAATCATTGTCTGTTTACAACTAAAATCAACTTCTGATGAATTACAGGGTGTTTCTCACTGGTGTTAATGACCTTTTAATAGTGTTTTTCCTCTACTCACTCTATGACTAAAGTGAAGTCTTACTCACTACAGATAACGTACACTCGCTGATGTAAAGACAAACAGTCTATTTAATAAAAACATCTGCTGCAAAACACAGGTCCTCTAACAACTTTTATGCTTACGAGTTTTTCTCCTCCAAACCAGTGCTACACGTTCCAACCTAAGTGTGAAATATTGCTACAACAAAAAATAATGCCTTTTTGTATTTGTGACAAGTTCAGCAAAAGAGATCAGCTCATCTTAAATGGTGTGCTGAATACAAACTTACATAATTTTCAATAAAAATAATAATTCCTTACAGGTTAGAAACATTTATGGATAGTAGATCATCTCAATCGACCCACAACTAGCATTAGCCTATTGGTCAGAGTCACAGATCTAGGCAGGTGACCCAAAAGGTTATGATGATCCATGATGCCATCACCACTGTGACCCTCCAGCAGGGATTTTCCTTCAATAAGCAATCCAGTAGGATAAACCACGGGTCTCACCTCGCAGTGCGGAGATGCGCCGGCATAATTCAGCTCTTCCTCATCGCCTGAATTCCTCCAATGTGTTGCCATCATTTCATCGCTGCAGCCCACATCTAGAGAAATCTCCTCAAATCAGCTCCAAGATCACACTTCAATATCCAAGTGGATTTGGTTTTCCACATGTTTGAGTAAAAGACCCTGGAGGATCAAATTTAAAAAATATATATACATATATTTGATATTTTAATTAAACTTGCAAAAACATTCAGAAAAATTTATTTACTAAAAAAAAAAAAAATACTATTTTACATCATAATATAGCACTTTAATTTAATGTTTATATTTTTGACAACACCTTTTACTATTTTTTTTTTTTTTAAGTGAAAAATCTCTTTTTAATCTTCAGAGCGAAATTACGTTATATCTGTAATCAAAGTTCTCTGCACGCTTTCAGATATCTAAAGACGCTTTGATGCGATTTCCGATTTGTTCTGGTTTCTTTTTTGACAGGTGCCTTAAAGTAACCCCGTTAACCGCAGTAACCAATAGACTTCGGCCACTATAAACGCCCTAAAAAAATCGCTTATTCCAGCAAAACGTGAGTCTTTCCCGTGTGCCACATGGTTACATGCGCCTCACATTTTCTTCATTCAAATCTCAGAGGTATCAAACTGTGAGGTATCACAACACACGAGCTAATTAAACAAGTTTAATCTTGTTAAAATAAAATGATAACCCTGGACACGGATTCTAATCGGATTGTGAGCGGAGAGGTTTGATGTGGTGTGGTCAAACTCAACTGGTGTGTGAGCGGCTAACAGCGCTGCAAACTTTCTGCTGTGAATTGATGTCGTGTACTCAAACACAACCGACTCTATTTATATACACTTTAAAAGTGTCAAACTTCATTTTAACGAGCGAACACATTAAGTCCGTCGCGTGTTGGGCGAAGTTTGAGTGTTTTGAGGGATATACAAAACCTTGGGCTCTGGTTAGCATGAGTAGCTAGCAAAACAAAGTAAAGGCTAACTGGTATTGTAATGGCTAGCCAGCACCTACCTGTTGGGAATAAAGCGCTGATGTAACGCCGTAAACGCCCATTGCGACCCAAAAAACTTATTTATTCGTCAGAACTGTCTAAGCGACAGGATAGGTCTGCATCTTGTCCTCAATCCGAGTGTTTTTGATGGATAAAAACAGTACGAAAGTTTTCCTATTCCCCGGTCCAACTCGACGCACACACGCGCGCGGTACTCGTTGGATCAAGGCTCGAGCGCACTCGGAATCCTTGGAAACACCACCCTTCTCTAGCTGAGGGAGCCCACATCCAATCAGATTCTTCCTAACACTTCACGTTTAAATTTCAGCCAATCATTTGCGTTGTTACAAATTCTATTTTCTTTAAACAATCTGTTATCTCCATCAAGTCACTTAAAAAAAATCCTACAATTTTCTTTTTATTCCTCACTCCTCAGTTTTTTTTTCTTAACACATCTAGCGTTTTTATGAACAATACTGTTTTATGTTTTTTGAAGTGCAACAAAATAGGGACTTTTTAGAAATGTAACTGTAATGTTATCCATTCAGTATTATTTTAGTACCACTGAGATAACATTATAGTTTTCACAAATATTTGAATTAATTTTTTTATATATATTTCCAGTTTTTATTTTAATTTCAGCTAACGTTTTAGCAAGTTTGTTGTGTTTTGTCAATTCATTTATTTATTTTGAATATGTCTTATAATTTTTATTATTATAGTTATTTTTACTACATCAAGTTGAAGATAAAAAAATAGAAGTGTTGGCAACTAGCTGAAATAAAAGTTTTGTTTGTTTGTTTGTTTGTTTTAATGGTTTTAGTATAAGCAAACTATAATAAATTTGTATCCAGTATAGCAAGTTTTCAGAGCCAATTTGGTCAAATAAAATAACTGAAACTGGACCACTCCATTGTTTACACAAACAAGAGAATCTTAGTAGAAATTCATAGCAATTTATTCATGTTTACTTGTCTCTGAAACACTTGCTGCATACTGGATGCATGTTATGAAATTGAAAGTTTGTTTAGAATCATTTCTCATAGGATTAGTAAAAGTCATGAAGCAACAACCCAATAGTTCAAATATTTTTAATGATCAGACCCTAAACAGAAGACGAGGGTTAATGTCGACAGACTCTATACCCGTGGGGACGTGTTCTCCTCCCATCTTTGTTTAGTTGTCATATGCTAACAGAACAAATGGAGCAATGGTGTGGGATGGAACGTCTTGTTAGGACGTTTTGTCTCTAAACACAAAAAATGGACAGTGCTGCTGTTTATATCTCACCCTGTGACACAGTTTGAGCAGACAATACAAAGAAACTGTTTGTGGTGCTCTTCCCACAAAACCAACCTAAATTACTGGACACTGTTAAATATTTGCTATTTTATACAGGATATCCTATATAGGTTTTCATAAAGTCATTGGTATAGGTATTTTATGTATAGATACTCCAGTCAGTATAATTTTTATTCTTGACCAACAGATCATACTTTTAAATTATATATATCTGTCAACAATTGCATTGACAAATGACAGTCTTGGATAATTATATACTTCTGTCTATGAGCTAAATCCTTCAAATTCTTGCTCTCTCTGTCTCTCTGTCTCTCTCTCTCTCACAAATACAACTGTTTGTCTGGATTACTGGAGTCACATGTTGGCCCGGTTCAAAGCAGGGTCGGGCAGTTTTGGCATGCCATTGGCAGTGGCTGTGGAATGTCTGCACACACACACTGTGTCCCACAAGCGGACGCAAGAGGAGCGGCTGCTATGCTCACAATCTCACAGAGCTTCACCACACTGCATCCATCATCTAATTGCAATCCCAGTGCAGTTAAGTCAGTGTCAGTATTTAGCAGAATATAAGTGATATGCACAATTCATCTTGTCATATCATACTACAATATTATTTTAAGAAGCATTTTTCTGTATATAGATTACTACTTCTAAATATTAAACTATATATGGGTATTACAGAGTATTACACTATACTCACTCATATATATATATATATACACTACCAGTCAAAAGTTTTTGAACAATAAGATTTTTAATGTTTTTTAAAGAATTCTCTTCTGCTCACCAAGCCTGCATTTATTTGATCCAAAATACAGCAAAAACAGTAATATTGTGAAATTGCTTTCTATATTTACATTACATTTAGCAGATGCTTTTTATTCAAAGCAACTTACAAATGATGACAATAGAAGCAATCAAAACCAACAAAAGAGCAATAATGTGCCAGTGCTATGACAAGTCTTGGTTAGCCTAACATAGTACACGCAGCAAGGGTTACGTGAAAGTCTTCAGTGTCACACGATCCTTCAGAAATCATTCTGATATGCTGATTTGCTGTTCAAGACACATTTTTTATTATTATTATCAATATTTAAAACAGTTGAGTACATTTTTTTCAGGGATTCTTTGATGAATAGAAAGATCCAAAGATCATTTATCTGCCTTTATCAGCATTTATCTGAAATAAAAATATTATATATATATATATATATATATATATATATATATTATAAAAATATATGTAGTATAATTTTTTTTGGGGGGGGGGGGGTGATAGGAAATGAATATTTATTTAGCAAGGATGCTTCATTGATCAAAAGTGATGATAAAGACATTTAAATGTTATAAGACTTCCTGTTGAATAAATGCTATTCTTCAGAACTTTCTTCATCAAAACCTGAAAAAAGAATTTATATAATGTTTTCGTAATAATAATAAACGTTGTTGAGCAGCAAATCAGAATATTAGAATGATTTCTGAAGGATCATGTGACTGGAGTAATGATGCTAAAAATTCAGCTTTGAAATCACAGGAATAAATTACATTCTAAAATATATTCAACAGTTATTTTAAATGGTAAAAATATTTCACAATATTTGTTTGAACTGAAGAAATGACACAAATTTAGTATGGTACCTCTACATTTCCTTGTAACATTATAATTCTATCTAGAAAATTGAAGGACCTGATATGGTGGTTTTGTGCCTTTTTTTGTCACTTTGGATAAGAGACATCCTTGATCAGACAAGACAGAGATAGATAGATAGATAGATAGATAGATAGATAGATAGATAGATAGATAGATAGATAGATAGATAGATCATAGAGTTTTGAAAGACAGATTATAGATAGATACAAATTTGATTTGAAGAAAAAATTATTGGTTCAGTTAGTTGAAAATAAGTGATTTTACATATTCAGAAACACAAAGAGAGAGAAAGAGAGAGCGGGCGATAACTTGAAAAGAGAGCCCTGTGAAAAGTGTTCAGTTTCTAGAGGCGCGCACAAATGTTCCTTTCATTCACAGCCAGCCGAAGGGGCCACCTGTTTCAGGGATTGGGTGGCCTTTGTTCCGAGGTCGTCCTGACCAGGGACTTTCACAATACTTCCCAGCTCAGGGGATTCCTCTCTCTCTGCAGTCGGATCTGAAATGGAGAGCGAGCCGTGGCAGACGCTCTCTCGGGAAGCAGCCATCCAAGGAAGAATGTCAGTCAGCTGCATGTCCTCCTTGTGACCAACTTGGAAATACGCCTGCCAGTTATAACCGAAAACAGAAACAGTGTCCATCTTTGTTTAGATGGGGTCTGTTCTTATTCAGTTTAAACAGTGCATAAAAAGCAAGATTGTGTGTTTGGGAAGGTCTTTTTAGACATATGTGACTCCCACAGAGATTAGATTACTAATATCATACTCAGATAAACCTGCCTTTATTATAATGTGGAAGGTCACAGCTTTGTTTACTACAGTTTTTTTTTTTTTTTTTCGGGGCTATGCACAGCAGATCACTTCATATTCACCTCAGAGACGGCCTGTGCTTGGAAATAGTGAACAAACCCAACAAAAACTGTGGTTAAACAACCCAACAGAGAGAGGGACGCTTTGTTTTCCCAGCAGACTGAAACTCCCTCTTGCTATTTAAATGCTGGAGTCATATGTCAGGTGTATGAATAAGGCTCGATGGTGCCGCCCATCTTCTATTGTGAATGTCCACTCACTCCATCAATGCCCCACTTTTATTTATCTGGCAAATCATGAGAACAAAAACATCTGGACAATCAGGACAGCAGCTTCATGTTGCCTTTGTGTGCTCCTTTTTTCCTTTCTTGGTTTTGTGAAAGCCACGTAGATGAGAATCCATATAAACTTTTACTGTATGAGTGGGGCTTGCTTGCCGTGTGGCATTGTCATTGCCCATGTGGTTGCTAAGGTATTGTGAGTGGTTTTTAGTGTGTTGCTATGGAGCTGTCTGGCCGGCCCATGGTCAAAAGAGCCCAAGTCTGTATGATAATCTGGTCCTTATATATGAGGCCAATTTGAATATGTTTTTGTCCATGTTATTGTTTGACACAAAAATCATAAGTCTGGCTGCTTAGAAAAGTAACTGCACAAATCTCCTCAGTGATACAAGATTTTTTATATATTTATTTATATTTATCACTTTTTTGGAAAAAAAATACTTTATTCAGAAAGGATGCATTAAATAGATCAAAAGTGTCAGTAAAGACTATTATATTGTTATGAAAATACAACCCGGATTCCAGAAATGTTAGGACATTTTTAAAATTTGAATAAAATGAAAACTAAAAGACTTTCAAATCACATGAGCCAATATTTTATTCACAATAGAACATAGAGAACATAATTTTTAAACAGAGAAATTTTTAAACAGAGAAATTTTACATTTTTATCCACTACAAGAGCTCATTTCAAATTTGATGCCTGCTACAGGTCTCAAAAAAGTTGGCACGGGGGCAACAAAGGTCTGAAAAAGCAAGAAATTTTGAAAATATTCAGCTGGGAGAACATCTAGCAACTAATTAAGTTAATTGACACCATGATTAGCTAAAGGGAGGGAGAGGCAGAGTCTCTCAGAAGTAAAGATGGGCAGAAGCTCTCCAATCTGTGAAAGAGTGCGTAAAAAGATTGTGGAATACTTTAACAACAACGTTCCTCATCATCAAATTGGAAAGGCTTTGCAAATGTCATCATCTACAGTGCATAACATCATCAAAAGATTCAGAGAAACTGGAGAAATCTATCTGCGTAAGGGACAAGGCCGAAGACCTTTGTTGGATGCCCGTGGTCTTCGGGCCCTCAGACGACACTGCATCACTCGTCGGCATGATTCTGTCATTGAAATTAACTCTTTCCCCGCCATTGACGAGATATCTCGTCAATTAAGAGACAACGCTTCCCCGCCATTGACGAGTTTTTACGGCAATCCGTGTTCTAGGTATATTGCGGTAAGGAAAGCACTAGCGCATGTCCTGAATGAGTTACGGGACTTCCGAGTCGTAGGGAAGACCAGGGACAGTTGTAACACGGGACGGTTGTAACACTTTGAATTCCACCAATCAGAAACAACCTACAGTGATGTCACTCACTGTGCTCATGCTCCGTTAGTTTCCCTCCATTTTTGCTAAAAGGGAGCCACATCTGAAACTTCTGGATGGAGTTATATAAAAAAGGTTGATTTGAGGTAAAAAAAAAAATTACTTTTTTTTCTGATGTACTTTTTTGGATGCTGTTATAGGATCAAATGTCTATGAATTCAAACAAGTATTATTAGAATCACTGTTTTGTAAGCTACAAATAGAAATGGCTAACAAGTGTCAAACTAGCAGTCAAGCTAGCTCACATGAGATGAAAACATGGTTGGTGATACTGGGACGGTTGTAACGCCCCGTTACAACCGTCCCAGTATCACCAACCAAGTTTCATTTATATTGTAAAAACTAATCAAGCTAAAAAAAATTGCATAGTTTAGCTTTAATGTGCAAATTAAAAGTAAAATGTGCACTGTGCATTTTAACACTGTGTAAATTAAATGTAATTAAGCTGGCCCAAGAAAGCAGACGACACAGGGCAGGAAAAGAAGGGAAACCGCTATCCTTACAGATACTCCCGTGAAAAAACAACTGGAGGCTGAGAAAAACAGGTCTGCAGCTAAAAGAAAAATGAATTTTGGCAACAACAAAAAATCCAAACCAAAGAAGCAGAAAATTCCGGACTCATCTGATGAAGAAAATGAAGTCTGCATTGTGTGCTTGGAAAGCTTCTCCAGGCCAAAGGAGGTCTGGCTCCAGTGCTGGTCCTGTAAAGCCTGGGCAAGGACTGCACAGACAGAAGGGATTTTTACACTTGCCACAACTGTAACTCAGACTAGGCCTGCAGGCCCCACCCCTCTCTGTTGTTGAGAATGTTTGAGTTTATGTTCCAAACTTTTTGAGGTGTTTATTAAATAAATTTCTTGTGACTATAATTTAGCGGGTTTCTTACCTCTTTTTTTGTCATGTAAGTATGAAAAAGGTAATCATTCCTTAAAACATTAAATGAATAGTCACAATAACATGACTGATAAATAATATTTTCCATTTTGCACTTTTATGATTAATTATGTATATTTTAGACATGTTACAACCGTCCCTGACGTGTTACAGCTTCGTCCCTGTACACTGGGGGCAGTTGTGTAGCAGTGGAAAACTGTATTAAAATCAATTTTTGCAACCTGTACATAGTTCATAAAACCACTTAAATACATTGTTTCAGAAGTTGACAGATTGAAGTTTATAATATAACAAATTGGTTATTCCAGTATAAATGGTTTTTGATGTATTGCTAAAATGGCAAAAAGTGTTACAACTGTCCCTGGTCTCCCCCTACGGGTCCGAATACAAGACAATCGGCATTAATGGAAGGATCAGAGAACATGTAGATCATATATATATGTAGATCATGTTTTGACCATTTTGAATCTGATCGGGACGTTGTAGTCAGTGAGAGAGATGCCTCTACAGACACAGAAACATCTCTAGTTGTGTATGGACCGATAACCCGTCAATCTGAGTGTGTGTGTGTGTGTGTGTGTGATGATCTCTCTCTCTCTCTCTCTATATATATATATACATATGTGTGTATTATATGTATGTATGTATGTATTGATGTAGACTATATGTGTGTGTTTGTGTGTATAAATGTGTGTGTGTGTGTGTGTGTGTGTGTGTCTGTCTGTTCTGTTTATTGAATGCAATTTCAGTTACTCATAATTATTTACAGGTGAAAGAATTTGACATTTGAATGCATTTTGCTTGAAAATGCACTACTTTTATAAAAATGCATTTTTCTCAGTTTTTTGTCCAAAATGTTGTATTTCTGATGAAACGTGCATTCAAGTGGTGATAAAACATGAACACATGAAGATAGAATAAAATAGTTTTTTTTTTATTATTATTAAAAGCAGAGGCTTGGTTCTTTATTTTGATGTATAATATGTTCATATATTCATAGCAGAAAATATTCTGAGGGCCGTCAAATTTAAATTGAAAATCATCAAAAATGCTGGCGGTGGCTGGCAACTTTTAAAAAAGCGTGGCGGGGAAAGGTTAATAAATGGGCCAGAATATATCCAAGAAACCACTGTCGGTAAACACAATCCTGCACAGTGCCATCTGCAGATGCCAATAAAGCTCTATCATGCAAAAAGGAAAGCCATATGTGAACATGGTCCAGGCTGTAGGTGTCCTGTGGGCCAAGGCTCAATTAAAATGGACTGTTTCAAAGTGGAAAAGTGTTCTATGGTCAGACGAGTCCAAATTTGACATTCTTGTTGGAAATCACGGACGCCGTGTCCTCCGGGCTAAAGAGGAGGGAGACTTTCCAGTGTGTTATCAGTGTTCAGTTCAAAATTCATCTCTGATGGTATGGGGGTGCATAAGTGCGTACGGTATGGGCAGCTTGCATGTTTTAAAAGGCACTATGAATGCTGAAAAATATATAAAGGTTTTAGAGCAACATATGCTCCCCTCCAGACAATGTCTATTTCAGGGAAGGCCTTGTGTATTTCAGCAGAACAATACAAAACCACATACTGCAGCTATTACAACAGCATGGCTTCGTAGTAGAAGAGTCCGGGTGCTGAATTGGTCTGCCTGCAGTCCAGATTTTTCACCTACAGAGAACATTTGGTGCATCATTAAACGAAAATATGTCAAAGACGACCACAAACTCTTCAACAGCTGGAAACCTATATCAGGCAAGAATGGGACCAAATTCCAACATCAGAACTCCAGAAATTCATAACTTTGATGCCCAGGAGATGCTACGCCATGGTAAACATGCCTCCGTCCCAACTATTTTGAGACCTGTAGCAGGCATCAAATTTGAAACGAGCTCAATTTGTGCATAAAATTGTAAAATTTCTCAGTTTAAACATATGTTATCTATGTTCTATTGTGAATAAACTATTGGCTCATGTGATTTGAAATTCTTTTAGTTTTCATTTTATTGAAATTTAAAAAACGTCCCAACATTTCCGGAATTCGGGTTGTATTATTTTAAACAAATGCTGCTCTTTTGAACTTTCTACTTTTCAAAGAATCCTGAAAAATCTTTTTTAACAAAAATATTAAGCAGCACAGCTGTTTGCAACATTGATAATAATAGGAAATGTTCCTTGAGCTGCAAATCAGCATATTAGAATGATTTCTGGAGTAATAATAAGACTGGAGTAATGGCTGCCAAAATAAATGACAAAATATATAAAATATATTAAGTTATCTTTATTATTTAGTTATAACATTTTACAATATTACAGCTTTTGCTGTACTCTTTTGTATCAGTTGCAGCAGATGAGCATAAAAGATTTCTTTCAAAAATGGTAAAACCATTTTTTTTTTTTTTTTACAGAACCCAAATTTTTTGAATGGTAGTATATGTTTCAAAATTACAATTAATTATAAAGAAACACATAAAATTAAACATGAAATTTCGAAGCAGAAAGACAAAAATAGTATTGTGTATATATATCTAGCCAGTCAAGATATATGCTTTTTTATTGTATTTGATATTTTGGTAAACTAATTAAATACACAATTACAATTATTATGAACTACAAAACTATTTCAAATGAATGAGTGTTTAATTTATTATAGCTGGTAATAATTACTAATTACACTGTAATAAAGACTACTATAGCTAACAAGTCTAATACTTCTGAGGTATTATTGCCTATATTGCTATTGTAAGGTGTGTTATTTGAGTAGTAAAGCATCTTTTAGTAGGGGGACTATATTAAAAATAAATGCTGGTTCTACTAAACCCTACTTTTGGATCGACAATTCTTTTTCAGTGTCCTTGTATATACGCAAGGAAGTTTGCTGGTTTTATACAATCATAGGAGGAGTTAGATAAATTTGCACAGACAAGGTTGGTGAGTAATTTTAGACTGAAGGAAAATACATATTTACAGTCTGTTTGTTGAGTTTTGGCCTGTTCTTTTGCCAGTGCGTCTCTCTGCATAGCTATCAGACATTCAAGGAGGCAACATGAATTACTTTTGTCATTTCCTGAAGTATCCAGTCTAGACAGAGAATCCTCCAACCTCCAGCAGAGTCAGTCGAATACACAATACACTGTCTATCTTTAATTAGAGGCCAGAACTGACACATTACAGAAAGGCACCACTTCTACACCACTGTAACAGGAAACTCACAGCCTTAAACATGACTTGAATACAAAATATGCCATGACTCACATCCTTGAAACTAACTTTACAGATGGTGGCAGTGTACTTTAATTTGGGTGGAGACTGGACACAAAGTAGGTGTTGACCTTTAATTCTTATTATAGCTTTAGCTAGTTCCTCATGGTCACATAACAGATAAAAAAATTGCCTGATACTGTAGTAACTCTATAGGGTAAAGGATGTGAGAGATACATGGTATGAAACTCTGGGCCAAAAGAACTCCGCATGATTACGCTTCCTGCTTTTCGGCACAGTCTTTGTGACATGAATATGCCTATGATGCCCTGAAATGCTGTCTATGTAGGCAGTTCATTAGATTTTGCCTGATTTGAATCCATTTTTAGCTTGCTCTATAGATTTTGGATCATGTAGACACTGGTTTACGCTTACTCTGCAATGGGAACATTGAAGATCTGGGAGACTAGTTATGACAGGAAGCTCCTACAGCAGTTCTGCAGTCAGAATGAGTTGCATTAATAGCAAACTCGTGTACATAGCCTTCAGGGGGTAGACACTTTGATGTTGGAATAAATCGTTATATCGCCAAGGGAATTGTGATAAGCTGATCTGAAATTAGTAGTATGTGTCAGCTATTAAAGTGACCTGTCAATTATATGCTTTCAAACTAACAGAGTTCAAAAAGACAGATTTATCTGTTCCAAAAACAGCAAAATGTGTCAGTCTGTGGCAAATGTTCCGAAGAAAATTTTTAATTGAAATTTGCCAAACAAATGGCCCGCCATGCCATATCATAAGAGGAGAAAATAAAAAAGTAATTAAAATATATCTTCATTTCTAATTTTTTTGTTTTATTTTTGCATTGAAATGTAATAAACTGTCAATTTGATAAAAATATTAATTTTTTAATAATTAAAAAACAATTAATGTAAAACATTTTAATATAATATAGTTGGATATAATGCAACTTTTACTTTTGTCCCATGGCCTTCAATCAAGTTGATTTTTGTCTCTTCATATTAAACATTTTGGCCTTATTTTAATACTAAGTTCTAAACTAAATTAAAAATCTGGTGCCTCATTTACAAAACACAATCAGATTTGATCCTTAATTACACATTAACATTGAGGAACCAATCAGGATTTATAAAGTGAAAGTGTTCTTATATGCCAACTGAAGAGCATGCACAGAAACTTTGTGCACTCTTATATACTAGTAATAAAAATAATGCATTGTTTATTTAAATGTAAAGATAAATAAAAAAACACAACATGCATTAATATTATTAATGCATGCAAATGTGTATTAGCAAATGTGCATATTGTGATAACAATATTGAACTGCATTTGTTCACACTGTTCACTTGAATTTAAGATGTACTTTGATTTATAAAGTGGGATGCATTTAGGATTATTTTCTTTGTGTGCAGATCAAACAGAAAGTAAAAGCATTTAGGATTTTGTTCAAATACTTAATTCAAAGTATGGACAACAGTAGCAGTAAACAACTAATTTTGGCAGGACCCTCAGTCAAAGCACTTATATTAATGGCCTCTAGAGCCCTGAGCAACGAAGAAGCTAT
Organism: Tor tambroides; assembly: GCA_021397915.2. Lineage (NCBI taxonomy): Eukaryota > Metazoa > Chordata > Actinopteri > Cypriniformes > Cyprinidae > Tor > Tor tambroides. Next base: position 36,952 of record JAFVLL020032662.1, on the reverse strand, counting down.
GATAGGCTTCATTAATGACTTCATTTCATGCATTTGGATGACTTGGTTTTTGACAAGTCAAAGGATGCTTTCACCCCATAAAGTCTGTTGCCATCTGTTAAACACGCTAGAAATCCCTAACGACATGGACAGCAGTCCTGTGGGAGTCATTAGGTCTAATGAGGGGCTTTAATGGCCAAAAAATATCAAGTCATTTAACAGGACCATGAACATCAGGATGCAAACACTAATCACTTATAACATTCCCAAATTACAGGATCAAACTGTCTCCACACACACACACACACACACACACACACACACTGCTAAATGAGTCAAATAGAGCCCCAGTTCCATGAACACCAGAATGAAGACAAAAGGTGATCATGGATTCTCCCATCTTTTTCTACATATTTGTGAATCTTTTTGGTAAAGCTGTAATTTCTGTCATTTTAGTCTGCATGTTCAATTGCTAATCACTGGTGTGTTTCAAGCATCAAAATGACAATTCATATATGTTGGCTTGACAAAATTACAGATCACTGTTGTTGTACAAACTTTTCTCAACACAACTACTTTTTTGACTGTAACAAATTTTCAAGCTACATCCACCAAACCCTGCAGTTATTTTATGAAACACTTGTAACTTTTTTATTATTATTAAATCCATATTGTATCTGATCAGCAACTTATTAAAGAGAGAATGTGAAAAATTCAAAGGTTTGAATGTTACCATGATTCACCATGTTATTACTGCATTTCCCCTTTGTCTTACTTGAAAAATTGAGAAATTTTAAATTTGAATTTTGAAAATTCAACCTCAAAAAAAAAAAAAAAACCTATGCTGTAAAATTCATACATATTTTTCTCAACATTGATAAGGAATGTCATTTGAATATATAATTGTATGAAATTTACAAGGACATATAATGTTAGAATTACCAGTATTAAATTAAATTCCTTTGAATTATAACTCATGATTGAACAAAAACAGTACAAATGTATGAACACTACTTATTTATTTTTAATAAAACATCAAAACAACATACAGTGGTGTGAAAAAGTGTTGGCCCCCTTCCTGATTTTTTTTTTTTTTTTGCATGTTTGTCACACTTTAATGTTTCAGATCATCAAACAAATTTAAATATTAATCAAAGATAACACAAGTAAACACAACATGCAGTTTTTAAATGAAGGCTTTTTTTATGAAGGGAAAACAAAATCCAAACCCACATGGCCCTGTGTGAAAAAGTGTTTGCACACCTGAGTTCAGTTTCTCTAGCCACATCAAGGCCTGATTACTGCCACACCTGTTCGCAATCAAGAAATCACTTAAATAGGACCTGCCTGACAAAGTGAAGTAGACCAAAAGATCCTCAAAAGCTACACATCATGCTGAGAGCCAAAGAAATTCAGGAACAAATGAGAAAGAATGTAATTGAGGTCTGGAAAAGTTTATAAAGCCATTTCTAAAGCTTTGGGACTCCAGCGAACCACAGTGAGAGCCATTATCCACAAATGGCGAAAACATGGAACAGTGGTGAACCTTCCCAGGAGTGACCGGCCGACCAGAATTACCCCAAGAGCGCAGCAACGACTCATCTAAGAGGTCACAAAAGAACTGCAGGCCTCACTTGCCTCAGTTAAGATCAGTGTTCATGACTCATGTCTTCTGTTCATGACAGAAAGAGACTGTGCAAAAATGGCCTGCATGGCAGAGTTCCAAGACGAAAACCGCTGCCGAGCAAAAAGAACAAAGGCTTGCCTCAGTTTTGCCAGAAAACATCTTGATGATCCCCAAGACTTTAGGGAAAATATTCTGTGGACTGACGAGACAAAAGTTGAACTTTCTGGAAGGTGTCTGTCCCATTACATCTGCCGTAAAAGTAACACAGCATTTCAGAAAAAGAACATCATACCAACAGTAAAATATGGTGGTGGTAGTGGGATGGTCTGGGGCTGTTTTGCTGCTTCGGGACCTGGAAGACTTGCTGTGATAATGGAACCATGAATTCTGCTGTCTACCAAAAAATCCTGAAGGACAATGTCCAGCCATCTTTTCGTGACCACAAGCTGAAGCGAACTTGGGTTCTGCAGCAGGACAATGATCCAAAACACACCAGCAAGTCCACCTCTGAATGGCTTAAGAAAAACAAAATGAAGACTTTGGAGTGGCCTAGTCAAAGTCCTGACCTTAATCCTATTGAGATGCTGTGGCATGACCTTAAAAAGGCGGTTCATGCTGGAAAACCCTTAAATTTGGCTGAATTACAGCAATTCTGCCAAGATGAGTGGGCCCAAATTCCTCCACAGCGCTGTAACAGACTCATTGCACGTTATGGCAAACGCTTAATTGCAGTTGTTGCTGCTAAGGGTGGCCCAACCAGTTATTAGGTTTAGGGGGCAAGCACTTTTTCACACAGGGCCATGTGGGTTTGGATTTTGTTTTCCCTTCATAAAATTTTTTTTTTAAATTTTAAAAACTGCATGTTGTGTTATCTTTGATTAATATTTAAATTAGTTTGATCTGAAACATTAAAGTGTGACAAACATGCAAAAAAATCACGAAGGGGGCCAACACTTTTTCACACCACTATATATATATATATATATATATATATATATATATATATATATATATATATATATATTGCTCTGAAAAGTTTTCAAATTTTATTCTCAAAATCTCAGATGGAAATGGTAAAATTTTCATGCTGCAATTGATCGTCAATATGCGCACATTTCATACTTAACAATTTAGTTCAGAAAGTGTGTGAGACATGGGGAAATGACTAAATATATATAACTTTATAGATAATTTTATTAAAAGTATTTAACACCTTTTGGTACTCCATACATACTTGGGTACAAAATGAACTGAAATACGAAACGTGTGACTTTTTAAAAAATGGTTACCTATTAAAAAATAACTAAGAAATCTGGAGAGAAAAAAAAGAATTTACAAAGTTTCATTCCTTTAATAAAAACTATGAATTTTTTAAAAATCTTGTATCTCTTCCGGGTCAAAAGAGTTGAAACATGTAAAAATGACGTAAGGTCTATTCAAGCTTACTTCAAGGCCTGCTTTGTCAAGCCAACATCAGTTTTCCAAAGAGTACAGGGACAAATATGAACCTGATATTACTGTCATACCTGTGCATGACTTAAGGGTGCTTTCACCGCAGATACACCTGAAACGTGATAATATATCTGACAGAAACGCGCCACGTAATTGACCTGCGCTGAACACGAGCAGAAGAGGCTGGGCAGAGAAAACAATGAGCAACAGACGCGCTTACATAACACACACCCAGGCAAACTCTGTTCCACTTTATCCCATTATGTGTGTGTACAGGTGTGTGGCATGTCTGAGTCGTCTTCTGAAGTAACAATACCACAGAAAGTCATCCATAACCAAACAAGCAGGCTTTCATCTCTATTGTTCAAAACGGAAAAGCGAAAAATGATGTAAGTGATGAATACAAATGCATAAAATTTTAATGTAGTTACATGGAAATATTGTAAAATTCACATAAATGTAAACTTCCACAAAAGTTTTCCAACAGTTTCTTAAGCTGTAGTTCACATATTATAGCTTCTGCTGGTGAATAATCAGTGTATTATTAATTAACAGTATAAGTAAACAGCTTTCCATTACTGAATGGAACACATTTCATATTTGCATTGTAACAACACCCTATTATGATGGCCGCTTGTTAAAATGAGACACACTTAGTCTTAAAGGGACAGTTCACTCAAAAATGTTAAATCTGTTATCACTCATCGCCGTTCTAAACCTATAAAACGTCTGGTCAAGTATCCCTTTAATGTCTAAATAGCATACTAGTAGTTAGTATGCTATTTCTGCTTACTACTGCATGCATAGGGTATGTGTGTGAAGTTGTAACCCAGTACTTCATTTCTAACCAGTGAAACCGGTTCATATCGAATGCAAGGAGAACAGGAGATCTTCTTTAGACAAAGGGGTTTGATAACACATTGTGTGAGATCCACAGACATCTTCCATCCTCCAGTCAGCCTTCAGAAGCTCATATATGAGTGCGATCATCGCTTTCAGATCTTGTATTTCTGTTTCCCTCTGTCACTGATCACACAGATGTGCTGAGAGAGAGAGAGAAAGATCGTAGTAAGCTCTCAAGAGACCCACTGCATGCTAAACACATCACGAGCGCAGAAATGTACAAAGATGGCTAGATGAAAACAGAAATTAAACAGAAATCCATTAACAAAGCAGGCTTGGTTATCAGGGGAAGCTGATCTCCAAACTGAAAGACAGCCTCAAAAATGGAGGCTGAAAGTAAAAGCCCTCTCTTTGTGTCACACAAAAAGCACTCCTCACATGAAGATCCTCCACTCTTGGTTGATTTCAGTAGAGTTTGGCGTTAGCATGTTGCTAAGCTAACAATGCAACTCATTAACAATCATAAAAAAACACAATTTGTAAAATAGTCTACAATTTTAATTAGACTGAACCTTATCAGTACTTTTGGGTACTGATATGAGATTTCCAGACTTTTTTGTCAACTGAACCCCTTTGACCTAAAATATTTACTTGAAATTCTCCCTGATAAATATTTCCATAATTTAACACATCTGTTGTCAGTTAATGGTCAAATCATATTCAGTTAAACAAATAAAATAATTACATTATTAAAATGATCAAATAATATTCTTCTTACACTACACTACATTAATATTATTCTTACATTACACTACCTTTTAAAGTTTGCAGTCAGTAAGTTTTTTTCCTGAATAAAAATACCTTTTTTAATGGTATTTAAATATATGTGGGGGCCATTTTTAATACATTTTTGCACATTTTGTTGCATGCCAGGTATGTATTTTACCATATGCATTTAAAAAAAAAAAAAAGCAATATTTTAAGCAAGGAGGCATTCAAATTGATCAAAAAATATTTTAATTAAATGCTGTTCTTTTGAACGTTCCATTTATTAAAGAAACCTGAAAAATACATCATTTTCCAGACAAAATATTATGCACAACTGTTTTCAACATTGATAATGATCAGCATATTAGCAAATTGGCATATTAGAAGGATCATGTGACACCGAATACTAAAAATTCAGCATGGTAACATCACAAAATGAATAACATACATTAAAATAATTAAGTTATTGTAAATTGTAATAATATTTCATAATATTACTGGATTTACTTCAAAACTACATAGTGCTTACAAGACATCATGTTGTGAGTGTGCCTATGACGCCTGAAAATGCTGTCTATATAGGCAGCTAACTAGATTTCAGAGCGGGGCTACGGTCTATGATGTATGCATTTGAGAGATAGATACTAGATTGTTGGATAATTGAGTTGAACGGCCCAGGGCATTCTCTGAAGTGGGTGTCATTTTTCACAACAGCTCACTTACCCCTAGTAACCAGGCCTCCAAATGGAGACAAATGGACAACCGTGCAGCTGCAGAGAGACTTTTCTTCCCTAATTCTCACAGTGCTAATGCTGTCTGTCATTTCACGCTTTGGGTAGACATTACAGGCTCAGCTCAGCAATACGTCACTGCAGTATTAGCAAACAAACTCGCTTCTGCTTCAAAGAGAAGTTCTGCACATGTTTCTCGAGCCGCTGATCTCACGCCAGCTGTCGCGTCCAGACAGTGGAATATGTAGACACACGGGGCGAGTCCTTCATCTGGGATATTCTCACATTAAGCTTCATAAAGCTCTTTGACAGGAGTGACAAACAACATTTGAGTACACTTTTACAGACTGAATGAACCTATCAAGATGTCAATTTCAGTCAGCGTAACAGGTTAAATGTTGATAAACAGGCTCTTACATTGAGATCTCTGAAGTATTCGTTGTAATCCAGGGCATAGCCGACCACAAAACGATTGGGGATCTCAAATCCAACATCTGGAACAAATATCACATGTGAATGAAATGGAAATGTTAATCTGTGTTTGGGACGTCTTGATGTTTCAGACTAATGTTTTTGAGGGAAAAATCAGACAACAGAGCTCTTAACCCTGTAATGCCTGGCATATGAAATAATAGTAGAAAAATCATGGAACGGTCTATTGAACCGGTTTAAAAGACAACGTAAAAAAGGTCTGCACATGTGTTGAATATCATATTTGATACATCAGGCTGTTATGGTTCATATGGTATGATATAGTGAGAATATGGAGGAGGAAAAGCCCTCAGCGGTATACAGAGCTTGATTCAAAAATATGCAGTTTTGCACAAAAAAGTAAGATGAATTTCTGATTGTAATGTAAATCAATGAGATCTTATAACAGTATGGCAGAATACTTACATAAAATGCATATTAATATCAACTGTCACTCTATATCTCCTAATAAAATGTCTTAGTAAGAGGATATGATCAAATCTCTGTAAAGAAAAAATATATTATGTAATGCAATAAAATGACAATTGAGAGATGAGCAAATAAATGTTCCTCAAAAGCCTGATGGATCATATTTGATACTTGCATTTTAACATGATTTTCTAAAAAATGATATATGGATATTCAAGGAAATATACTGAAAATATAAAAGTTATTATGTTTACTTTACAACAATTAGTAAAGATTTCACAGCAAAAAGACACGTGAACCACAAGCTGAAGGTGGACATTTTTACAATTATACTAAAAGTCTCCATAACACTTTAGTATAGGGAGCAATTCTCACTATTAACTAGTTGCTTATTAGGATGCCTATTATTAACATATTGGCTGTTTATTAGTACTCATAAAGCACATATTCTGCATGACCATATTCTACATCCCTAATCCTACTCAATACCTAAACTTAACAACTACCGCACTAACTACTTTATAGGGTTAAAAGTATATTATCCATTATATTAGTACAATATTATTCACATACATTTGCATTAGATATGTAATCATCACTTACAGTCTGGCAGATATCCTGTCCCACTGGGCACCTGTTTCACCAGCAAACTGTGACAGACACAAAACAAGCCCCCCAAAAACACTTAATATGTGCAAGTCTTCTTCAGAAAATATTCACACGCACTCCTGCACTGACTGACTAAAGAAGGTGACTCAACAAACGCAGAGCTCAGGCCTGTACTGGTCTATCAGTCTGTGGACTCACCCAGCTACTTTGATCATCTTGGGCCTGAAGGCTTCGACGTGATCCAGCAGAGTCTTCATGGTCTTTCCAGTGTCCACGATGGCCTGTGGGAAGATGAAGCCTGTCACACACTATCAGCTTGAGAAGCACACTCGACAGGACTTAAGTCATCTTGGCATTGCATGAAATCATCACATCTCAAAGGCACAAAATAAACACTAAAATGAGTTCACTGTTATGTACTGTAATATGTCTTATCAAATATTACTGTACTCCATAAGATAATCATCATCATCTATAAAAGTCACAAATACAAAAAAATCAACAAGTTTAATTCACTGATATAACAGCAAAAATATTATATTATATATTATATTATATTATATTTCAAAAGGTTGGGCTTGGTAAGATATTTAAAAAAATGTTTTTGAAGTCTCTTTTGCTCACCCATGTTGCATTTTTTTATTTAAAAAAACAGTGCCATTTCACAATTCTTATTATATTATCTTTGAAAACAATCCTTAAATCCTTAGATGAAAGTTTAAAACAACAGCATTTATTTGAAATAAAAATCCTTTGTAATATTGTCAGAGTCTTCACTGTCACTTTGGATCAATTTAATGCATCCTTGTTGAATAAATGTATTATTTTTGGCAGCGGCTCTTTGCACTAAGTGCTAATAGCAATAGATGCTATTTACACTAAGTGAAAACAGCATATTTTCTTAGCGATAGATGCTATTTACACTATGTTAAAATAGCAGGATTTTCTGCTATTTATACTAATTGCAAATAGTGGCAATTATCTGCACCTCAGTATTGTAGTACAGGTGCATCTCAATAAATTAGCATGTCGTGAAAAAGTTCATTTTTTCTTGTAAATTATTTCAAAAAGTGAAACTTTCATATATTTTAGATTCATTGCATGTAAAGTAAAACATTTCA
>JAFVLL020032662.1:0-28822 GCA_021397915.2 Tor tambroides | reverse complement strand
TCCACCATTCTTTTTTATATTTTGTTACCTTGAAAGGATTTGTCTTTATAATAGGGAAATTAGTTTGGCTGTACTGCTCAGACAAAATAGTAAAATCAACATGACAATGAATCGTGATAAAATCGTGAAATCGTGATATTTAAAAAAAAAATTGTGATATGATATTTTTGCCATATCGCCCACCCCTAATTTCACACAAGACAGCCAAAATGTCACTGAAGTCATTTCAAAGCCATTTTGCCCGAAACCCAAAATTATTATTCTTTTTTTGGATATTTTCAGTTTCTGAAATTTTGGTGAATCACTAGTAATTATTTCACCCAAATCAGTGCAAAAAAAACCAAAAAAAAAACATGAAAAGGTCCACCTGGGTCTATGCATTACTGGCAGTTTCAACTTGATCAGACCAGTCCAGATTGTGCCGTATTGCCACTGACATTCACACCGTTGAATCACTTCTAACAGCAAGAAAGCACTGAACAAGAGCTCTGCTGGCTTTCACAAGCAGAAGCAGTGGACAAACCACACCCTGGAGAAACAGCATAACTTGTTGCACATGAGGTACAAGTACAAATTTGAGAAATTAAATCTGACATTCAAATCAATTCTGTATAGATTGTATAGACGTATAGGTAAACATTTTAAACAGCCTAGTCAACAAAATAAAGCAGGATCACCACAAAGATGAATCAGATCTGCTATGACATCACCATCATCCTTGACATTTTCCTCTTCATACTGAGTAACGCCCACTGGAGGTTGAGTCAGGACTGGCCTGATGTCATGTCTGCAGTGTGTGGGTGATGTTTTATGCCTCATCTGAAGCTAATTTCCTTGTGGAGGATATTTAAGGATTACAGACACCATACACCAGTCCCCCCACAGGACGATTCAGTGTTCAATTTTGTTTTGCTGGCATTAATAATGTAAATCTCAACTCTTTCTGTGAAAACATGTTTTTCTAAAAATTAAAATGTATTTATTTTATTTACTTTAACAAGGCTCAAGTTGTGCAGTTTGCTCATGATGATGTCTAAGGCCTTGAGCTTCCTCTGGCTCTTCCTGCCTTAACATAAGGGTGGGCATCCTGCTTCCGGCATGCACTGCTCTGTTTATGGAGTATTTATAGCCTCACACCTACCCGATATTCACACCCTAGCCTTTACTGCCAAACCTCCTCCAGCAGAGGTGTGAGACATCAAATATTCCTTCTCCATAAACACAATCTGGCATCTGAATCACCACAACTGGTGATGAACTGGTTCACGACTGCACGACCCTGTTGTATGAAGTAGGGACCAACTGATTTATTTTTAAATGCTTTACAAACGATATGCAGACATTTATTAATTTTTGCCACAATAACTTTATTAGAATATAAAAATAAACAAACATAATAAAAACAGTAATATTAATAATTAATTACTGTTGTTGTTGTTGTGGTGGTGGTTTAACAGTCTGACAAATTGATTATCATCTTCTCTTTCTACAAGGGTGTAATGGTACCAATATTTTCCTTATAGCCCTTTTGAACGAATGCAGTATTGTTTTAACAACTGCATGTGCAAAAATTCTGTGCATTTAGAAACTAATTTAGAAACTTCAAGTTCTCCCCCTTGGATGTGGCGTACCATTTATACTGATACATTTTGATGTGGTAAACGTAGGGCTGTGCAATTAATTGAAATTCAGTTTCGATTTCGGCCTCCAACGATTATGAAAATACAATAATCGAGATGAAATGATTATTGCGCCCCATTCCGCCCCCTTTCCAGCGGTGCGCTTTCGCTCCTCCATAAAAGCCCAATTTCACATGCAAATCACTAAAATCACGTAACGTGACTTTTGCAAAATGGAACGTGCTTGATTTATTAACGTTGGTTAGATTTATTGCGAAAGAGAACTTGCGATGTTCCTCAGGAGCTGTGAATGCGCTCAGAGACGGTACAGAACACGGACATGTAAAGTCATCTTTTAGCTAAACGGTCAAATACATGCAAAAATGTGTCAAAATGCGGTGCTTAGTGATTATTCACGTAAACCCTCGTCGGTTATGTAATAAATGAACGTAAACGGTTGAGAATGAAAATACGTGTATACCAGTAAATTGGATCCGTGCAGCTCTTAAAGTGACAGCAGGCTATATTCCTTCTGCCGACTGTGTGCTTAAAATTAATCAAACAACAAAAGACAAACACAAAATCACTCACTGCTCTTGATTGAAGGACTTTTTAGCTTTAATAAGAAACAAAGGAAGTTTAATTCTTACAGTAAAGACTATGGTGTTTTATATTACATTAGATTTCAATTACTATAGTACACTGTTAACTGAATACTTTAGACTTGCATTAAAATAAAAAAAAGTTTTGGTTATATGGCCCACTAATAATCGTGTTCAATAATCGTGATTACAATATTGACCAAAATAATCGTGATTATGAATAGGTCACAATCGAGCAGCCCTAGGTAAACACATCTGAAAAATAACGGAGGACACGGACTGAGCTGCTGTAGAAATATGCATGATCTAAGTTGTCCCAAACATGAGACATGCTTTATATTAAGCTCTTCAAAGTAAATCACAAACATATGCGGCTTTCCCTCATGTCAGAGGCATATGCTGTTTAATGCATTTGAGATATGTATTCCTTAGCACAAAACTTAGATATGTAATCTAACTTTTAAATGTAATGAAATACAAAAACATCACTTCAGTTGACCTCATTCTCCCACTATACCTTTTTTGTTTGTTTTTAAAGATAACATGGTAAAACAAGATAGAGAGACTATTTTATTTGGAAGGTGAGACTTTAGCAGTGCTGCCATATTCATACCATGTTCTCCTATTTATTGTCAAACCATATCAGTGATATACTGTCTCTGGTATACAGCAATGAAGCATTAGATTACATTTGTATCCTTATCTGTAAATGTCTGAAACTCACAAGTAGGCCTATTTCCATTTCACAAAGTCTCATCTTCACAGCAAGCAAGTCTGTGTTAAACATCACAGACTTCACTCAAGAAGCACCGCCACACAAATGTGCGTCAAACAGAAAGAGCACAATATAATGGGAGCACAATAATTCTTACCAAAAAATTTCTTCATTTTGCATATAAAAGTGCAATTCATTTACAATACCAAATTATAAAGTGGAGAATGAAGAGTGTTTTTCAGCTGGTTGCAGCAGTATTGATTTTTTTTTTTTCATTTAAAGCCAGAGCCATAGGTTTTTTGTTTGTTTTTTTCAAAAAAGTACTATTTAATTAAAAAGAAATAGAAAAGATCCCTCTTCTGTACTGAAAACATTCTGCACCGCAGCTTCAAAACCAAGGTATGAACCCAAACCGTCATTTTGTGTAACATTATTTTCCACTATGAAGTGAACTTTAGTTAGTTTGAAGAAACAAGCAACGTTGCCCAAAAGTTCATCTCCAGTCCCATGTGCAACACTGAGCAAAAACATCTGCTGAAGTTTGCAAGATGTTTGCAATGGGAAGGAGGGCTGCGAATTCATTATCCCTCTCATGACTGGTTGATGAGCTCACTGCTGGAAAGAAATGGAAGAAACATCCCAAGCTTTTATCAGGTGTGTGCTAGAGAACATTGACTCAACAGTGATGTGTAGCGGGATATGGGGCTTTGGTCTATTTCGGTCTACTACACAAGTAGGCTTAAGGTTCCTTGAGAGGCTGGAATATGTTCGCAGGGTGCCAAATTCTGATATGAGGAATGAGTTAAGTGTGAAATCTGAGAGCCTGTGTGAACATGTAGAGCCGGTTTCTGTCAAGAGCTGTGACAATTTCCAGAATACTGCACTCATATTTGAACTGTGGAGCAGTAGTAAAGATAAATGCAGGATGTTTTAGACAGCAGTGTGCAGTAAAGCAGGGAGTGCTGTATACTGGACTGATTTCTGGCATATAGGGGTGGAACGGTTCAACTTTTTCACGGTTCGGTTTGTATCACGGTTTTAGAATCACGGTTTCGGTATGATTCGGTATGTTTAGGGAAAAACTATACTGTCAAATAAAAAATAAAGAAAATAAGAATAATCTATCTAACTACAAGCAACAGCACAACTAAATACAATAGAGTAAAGAAACAAATAAAATAAACAGTGATTTTCAGGGGGGTTTTTTAAGATAGGTCTATAGCATTAGTTTTTAGGTAAAGAAATTGAATAAAGTGATCAAATGTAAAACAGCATTGCATATTTGACTGTATAAATTAAAGATGCATCTTTATTAAAGTTACAAAAGCGATCCAATCAAGAGCAGTGAGTGATTTCTTTGTTGTTGCTGTTTGATTAATATTAAGAAAGTGCTGTCACTTTAAGAGAATGCACTGATCCAGTGCACTGATACTGTACGTTCAGCCGGCTATGTCTGCTATAGGATACTTACCAAGACGGGCATTTTGACATAATTTTTGTGTGAATTTGTCCATTCAAACACAATACTTCAGAGAGAGCTTAATATTTGCGCGCGTTCTGAGGCGCGGGTTTGCGCGCTTCTGATGAGCGCACGCACAAATCTTCTCACTGCGCGCGTGAGCTCGCGTCCTCTGGCTCTTAAATGTTTAAACTGGCAAAGCTTACATGAGTTTGGTTTAAATACAGATATCAACGGGTGCTGTTCAGGTCTCACCTGTGTGTGTGCACGCGCGTGCTATCAGCACCCGGGTGATGACGGAATTGACTGCTCATACTCCAGCATACGACACTTGCATTGAACAAGAGTTAATGGTTTGTCCACTTTTTTTTTTTTTTTTTTTTCCCTTCATCGCTGTTGTTGTGATGTACTGGGAAGCCAGAATGCGCATCCATCAACAGAAGCGCACATTATGCGAACCCTGTTTTTTTTTTTTTTTACGTGTTATTACAAACCATATTGCAGATGCGTTGTCAGACTGAAGATGAACCGCGGTCCTAGCGCGTGCCGAACCGTGAGTGGAGAACCGTACGGTTTGGTTTTTTTCCGCGAACCGTGCCACCCCTACTGGCAAAAAGGTAATGGGACCTCACAGACGACAAACCTAAGCTGATGTGATAAGCTAACAGCAAAACATGAACTGTAACTCTTTGAATATCCCTACAAGTCATGATGTCAGCAGTACTGGATCAGAGTACTGGATCAGCTCAGAGTATTTTCTAACATGTCTTGAGAACATATTTTCTGTTGCATCCTTTGTCTAAAAATGGCTTAACACATCCACAAGGTCATATATTAATTAGGGCTGGGTATCTTTCAATTTTCGATATCGATACCGATACCAATACCTTGAGTTCGATACCGGTTCCTGAACAATACTTTTTTCGATACCAATTTTATGAAATCAATTTTAACAAGATTACATTATCTCAAAAAACTTTGGTTTTATTTTTTTCAGCTTGTTGACATTGATACAGACTCAAAGATTCATCTCCTGAGCCACTGCACAAAGGAACAAAAATATATCAACACAATAAATCCAATTCAAATAATTTTAATAAAGCTCAAATAGTTTTCAGTTTACACTAGTGTTTGTTCGTTTTAAAGTAGCTCAGACAAGATCATCATTTCTATTCATTTATTCAAGGTTGTTAAAGACTTCAAGAAATTGAAAATCTTTATCACTTTCATAAGTGAGTGTTTTTATTTTCACCACCATACGTTTTATTGTTATTAAATTCTGTGTGTTTGTGCTATGTGTAATTATTTGAATGCATAAAAAACTAAGTTTATTCAAATTTATTCTTAAAATAGCCTTATGAAATGTTTTATTTTTCCTCGGAAATTCTGTGTTCTGTATCTGGTTTTCAAGATACTTTTATTTTGACGAGTTGCCATGAATACCTTTACAGTTCTGTGTGTGGCAGATGTGACGCTAGTTTTACTCAAATCAAATGGTAAAATGCTCGTGGAGTGACTCTCAGAGCAGTTCTGGAGATGTTGTTCATGTGTTTATGTCCTCATTTAGACGGCAGACGCTGAAATCACCGCGAGCGTCACGCGCGCTTCAGTCTGTGTGTAATAAACACAACCGCGCGATATAGAGAGCAAACTGCTCCGTGCGCTTTCGAATCGCTCTCGCAGATATCAAACACTGATCAATCAGCGCTGCGTCGCTTCTAGTGAAACACACCTAGTGCTGCAGGCTTATTGCCTCACTGACGTTGATGAGATTAACCCCTTAGGTATCGAAATTTGGTACCGAACGACAAGACGTTTTTCGATACTCGGTGGTATCGAGGCAATTCGGTCGGTGCCTAAAAAGTATCGAACTCGATACCCAGCCCTAATATTAATTAAACCATGCATACACATGCAATAGTATCATTCAAAGATTTGGGATCAAGAAATTAATACTTTTATTTAGCAATGATGTATTAAATTGATCAAAAGTTAATGTAAATACATTTATCATGTTATAAATATTTATTTTTTTAAATAAATGCTGTTCTTTTGAAGTTTCTATTCGGCAAAGAATCCTGAAAACAAAATGTTTTACGTTTCCACAAAAATATTAAGCAGCACATTAACATTGATAATAATAAGAAATGTTTTTAAGCACTAAATTAGCAAATCAGAATTACTTCTGAAGCATCATGTGACACTGTATACAGGAGTAATGGCTGCTGAAAAAAATTAATAGAAAATGGTTATTTTAAATTGACTTTCAAAAACATTTTTAAATAATCTTGCCATGCTGTAAACTTTTAAAACTATATTATTAACTGTAGTGAAACGATATGAGGCAGCAGTTTTTGCACTGATGCCAGACACACCATTTACTTAACCTTCACCACTTTTTTTATAACTAATAACCTAAAATAAGCAAAAATCATCTAAGCTTGTCCATCACACCACCTTACACACGACAATGGTCAGAAAATGTCACACATACAAAGGCCTGATGAATGGTAAATGTATTATTTTGACAACACAGCAGTCAGGCTGTGCCGCACAGCTGGACAGGATTCATTCACAGTGTGCAGGACAACACAAGACGGCATTATTGAATATTTCACACCCACATATCGTCTATTTTGGATCATGCCCTCAGAGCAAACTGAAACTTTTCCCTAGTCATAGAAATTAATGTTCAGAACCAGTGTATGTAGATTCAGGCAAAATTGCTAGTGTGCCTTTCATGTGAGATCACAATCCCAACCGGATGCAAATCAGGAATAGCGCTCAGTCATGCAGAATGGATGTGGCGGTATTGCTTTGGGACGTAGGGGCATGGCTTAGCTACTCCAAACAGATGGACAGGGAGCAGCTTCAGCACAGACAGTCCTGCACTTTATGGTACGGTGACTGACCAAACTAATAAATACTCCACTCACCTCTAGGTGCCAAAACCCCATAGTTAAATGGCCACATCTCAGCCTGCCCAAAAGGGAACTGGAAGAGTTTGTGAATGTGAGGGAAAAATTCAAATGGACATTTGTTGTCATGTGGTGTTGCAGATTAATTTAGCTATTAAAGCTAAACAAGACATCATTTGTCAAAATATGCAGCAAGTTAAACTTTCTCCCTGTCTGTAACCGTCACTGAACAATATTTTGCAAGTGTACCCCAATATTTATCCCAACTGTCAACTAGGGCATTTCATAGTACAGCATCCTGATTTTGCAGCTCAGTAAGGATTGGAATAACATCCACATTATGAGAATATGGTGTTTATAATGACAAGTAGATGAGGAACTCCAAATAAGAGGCTCAAAAATTGGGCAGCATGATTCTGGCACGGATAAGTAACACCTAGAGAGGATGACGTTGAGTGTAGGGCCCTATGATTTCTGTGATGCATAAAACGCATACGGAATCGTGGAATCCAGTCATAAAAACGGAATTTACAGTTTAACACGGAATGTCACGGAATTTGTCAAAGTTTGGTTGAATTAATCAAAAGTAGGTCATTACACTTAAATCAAATCGCGATATGAACTAGTATCTGTAAATATTAAGCCGCAAAAGTCGATTTAAATATGAATCCTGCATGTTCTGCGCGTCTCTGTATGAATGGAGCAGGCACGCAGTTTTGTTTACTAACATACACAGCGCGCGTGGCACTCGCGGTGATTTCAGCGTCTGCAGTCTCAACAAAGACATAAATACATGAACATCACCAAACAGATCACCAAAACTGATCTGAGAGTCACTTCACGAGCATTTTACCATTTCATTTGAGTAAAACTAGCGTCATGTCATATACACACAGAACTTTAAAGGTATTCACGGAAACCCGTCAAAAAAGTTCGGTTTAACTTTGTGCCAGAAATAGGCTATATTACTATTATTTTGTAGAACGTACGTAAAACTACTACTACTTATTACTACTGTTGAAAAATAATAAAGCTTTATTTTTTTAAAGACATAATAACATAATATTTTAATATTAATAGTAAGTCCCCTTTATTTGCCAAAAATTGTAATGTTTAATTTTCATTAATTTAAATATAAATTAAATCAATATTTTATGCCTTCATCTGATAACCAGTAAAATTTAAATACACAACACAGAATTTCTGATGGGGGAAAAACATTTCATAAGGCTACTGTAAGAATAGATAAAAATTGTTTGTATGCATTCAAATAATTAGACATGCTAAAACACATAATTTGGTAACAATAAAACATAAGGTGAGGAAAAAAAAAAAAAATACTTTTAATAAATTAAATTGCATAAGTTTCATGATTTTAATTAATTAGACATGCTTTTTGATTAATAAAATTTAATTTGACCATTAAAAAGGAGTCGGAAAAACGAAAAAAAAACGGAATCCAGAAAAATTAAAACGGAAAAAAATGAATTTAGAAAAAAAATCAAACGGAATTTGGGAAAAAATAAAATGGATTTCATAGGGCCCTATGAGTGTCCTTAATTCGATGTGGATCATCTAAATTTACAATGTGGTTAGAACTCCAGAAGACCACCCAAACCATATGTCCAGCTCACAGGCACTGCTGACAGATGAATACAGAGTAACTAAAATTGGCACTACTGCCCGCAAACCACAATCCTTGGCAAGCCTGTGTTTTCCTCTCCAGTGGTAACAGTGCTCATATCCCGTTAGGGGAATCCCAGAGTATATTTAATTGTGCCAGTATCAACTGAGTTGACAGTTTAAAAATACATGTTACTCTAACCTTTTGATAAACAGTCCACTGATGACTACCACAACATGAACAGGGCAGAAGAACTTGAATTCATAAACACAGCTCATCAGGCTTGTCCACTACATTCCAAATCTTCTGAGGCCAGATGAAAGCTTGATGCGAAACTGAAGTTGATATTTGCTTATAATCTTTTCTGGCAGCTGTAGAATATTCTACATTCCACATGTTCGAACAGGTGCATCGCGATGGCTCAATGTGACATGGCATCAATAGCACAAAACCTGATGCGACACATCAATATCTCACTTTTGATTATGGATAAAACTGACTTTTTTTTGTCCTTCTTGGAGCTTGACATACATGTTTAGAACAACATTTTTTAACATGCTCGTTCTTTTTCTTTATTTTTATTCTGTGCTTGATAAATGGATTAGGGAAAAGACAACAAATGATGAGGTGTATGAAACTGTAAAATCTTTCTGCTGTTCTTTTTACATAATTTAATGCTAAATACCTTCAAGACACGGAAGAATCACATTGTGTGTGTTTGTGTTTCTCTGGCCTGCCTCCTCTTTCCACCTTTTTGGACTGTTTAAGAAGTCGTGCCACTCATGCATAACAGACATGTTCCTCCTAACCACCTGATTAATAAGTGTTTTACTCAACTACATATATTAGACAATATCCAGAGAGAGTGAGAATATAAAATCAAGGCAATAAACAATAGCAATGATTCAAACTAATATGACTGGAAGAATATTTACATCAAAGATGGTGACACTCCAAAGATCAGAAGTCAAAGTCATATATGAAAACAAAAACTCTTCAAAGGGCAAATATCACAAAAGGGGTCATACTCAGCAAAATACTGTCACATTTTCGTTGACAAAATCCCACAAAATACAGAAATATTATTTTGCCAACACTGTAGCATAAAAACAAACCAAAACAAAAACTAAAAATTAAATATCAGTCAAATAATAAACCTTACCCATTCATTAATCCATCACTAAGATCTGACTGAGTAGAGAGTTGCTTCTCAAACCTGTCCTGCATATGATGATTCAACTCATCAGCGCCTGGTATGGATTTAAGACATGAATGTTAGGCTGCAACTAACGATTAATCAATTTATTAACTTTAGTTTAAAGATCATTTCCTTAACTTACCAATAAATAACCACAACTTCTGCCATTATTCTTTCAATGGTTTATTTAAATATTTCTCATAAGATACTTTACAAAATAAATAAATAAATAAATAAATAAATAGAAATCCAATATAATACAATAAAGTATCTATCAGTAATACAAATTTCCATTTCCAGAGTCCAACAAAAATTTAGTCAAACATAAGTAGTGCAAAAAAAGATTTGTAAATATTCAAAACGTGAACAAGTCACAACCACATTATAACTCAGGCAACCATAGTGGCGATGCTCATAACACTGACATTTTATCACAATTGACAGTGTGTTAAATGAGTCAAATCGAGGCGTGAGTTCTTCCATCAGATATTTATGGCATTAAATACTTTGTAACCGAATACCATCATAAAAACTCCACATGGCTCTGGGGGATTAATAAAGGCCTTCTGAAGTGAAGCGATGCATTTATAATATATTACTATAAGAAAAAAACCCTTATTTATTATAACTTTATAAACCGTAATCTCCTGCTTCCACTAACTGTCATATGAGCATTCACTAGAGAGTGGCGTTCCAGTGGATGACGTAGGACGTAGGCGTAGCATAAGCTCAGATGAGAAGTGAAGAACACAAAAGCACAGAGGAGAGAGCAAAACAAAACACTGGTCACAAATTATAAGTACTAAACAAGGACTTGTAAATGAAAATGTCGGAGGATTTTGATATAAGCCAACAGGAAACTGGTTTTCCAGTATGGCTCTCACATTATATGACGTGACAGACCACTAGCTGACCAGCGAGTTTGTTCATTTAGCATGGGTTTGCTGGAAAAAAGGTATTTTGCCGATAAAGCCGAAAAGTCTTAGTTTGGTAAGTGGGCGACAGTCACGTCATAAGAAACAAAATGTATAAATGCAACCGCATTAAGCACAAAATATGGGACTAACAACTGTATTATACTCTTATGAGTGAACACAGCCTATATTCTGCCATTAGTTACCATATAGTGTTGTACAGAAGCGGTTACTGCTAGTGATGAAGATAAACAGAGCAACACATTATCAAATTTCATGCAAATCAATGTATTTATGTAATTAATGATCATTAAAACTATTACAGTGATGCATCTTTCCAGCCCTACCTGAATATATACATACATTGATGAACAGCAGTAGTATAAAATGGCAGTTATGTCAAACCACATTGTTCAGACACACCTTGAGACAAAAGTTAAGCACCAATACTGCTCATATCTGTGATACTTTCCATACCAACCCTCTACAACGCGAGTAAATCACTCGCATATGCGACTAAATTTCACTCTGGGTGACTAAATGATGTTTAATATTAGCCAATGACTAATAAATTCTCAGATTTTACTCGCCAGTGTGTGAGTTGGAGGCTAAGTATAAGTTTAGCACAGATATATTCACTCGCGGAACACTGACTGAGCGCTTCAGAGTTTCTCTCTCCGTCAAGCGATCTGTGCTGTTTCTCAGTTCATCTGAATGGATGCGCAGCGCACCTGTGTTTGACGTACCGTGAACTCTAGTGTAACGGCGCACGACTCGCCGTCGCTTTGGTGAGAGCAGAGAGAGCAAGAGAGAGTCTTACAAAACATGCAGAATTGACGCGCTACATGTAAACGATACTCTTTGTTGTATTTTCCTGTCAAAATAACGGAGTTCCTTTGGATTTCTTCAGCTTTTAAGAACTGCCGGGTTTTCCGGTAGTGGGCGGAACTAATGCGCAAATGGCAATCTCATTGGCTGGCACTCACCTATTATCATGCCTGTTTTGATTTCAACGAATCAGTTCGAGTGAACGCAAACAACCTGATTAATATTCATGAATCCAGCAGCTCGTTAATCCTTAGTGCGTTTTATACTGTTCTTTTTAGCAGAATTCGTATTATTATTATTATTATTATCGTCTTATCAGTATTATTGTTAGTTTTTTCCCATTTTTTTTAACAGAAACACTGAATAACCAAAAAAAAGCACCACCACCAGTCCTAAATTCAGTTATTCAGTTAAAATGTCTATGCATTCATACATGGTTACTAAGTTTTAATTCTAATTACTTTAATTCTAATTATCATAATGTCATATTATAATGCTTGACTGACTGATGTTAAGAGTGTACTTTCAGATATTTAAAAAGCTGTACCATTTTAGAAACATATACAGTATATATACAGTTTATTACAGACCATATATATATATATATATATATATACAGGCCTAGTATATCAGTCTGGCGAGTAAACTAAAAAATTTACTAGCCAATCGCAATTCAATTGCCAAGGTGTCCGTAGAGGGTTGCATACACACCATCCTTTTGTTCTGGATGAGCAAAGAGCAGCAGTTCTTTCAGGATATGCAATAAGCCTGTAAATAATTCATGATGAGCACAGATGCACCTGGACAATGTGTTGCGCTCCTGGAGGTGTGTTGAGGGTAGTTCAGCTCGCATCAGAAAGCTGAAGAGTTCCCTTATTAGAAAGCAACAGCTAGATAAGCTATAAATTCCCCAGGCTCCCGTCCTTCCAGGAATTTAGCATTATAATCATGTCATGATAGCAGTTTGTTCAGCTGGACACGTCGAACAAGAGGTGCATCCAGAGGACAAGCATGAATACAAGCAACATCTATGGGCTTGACATCAGCAAAGACAAACCAGAATGTGTGACATGCTCACATCAAACTGTTTATTGTAGTAAAATATAGTAAAAGTATACTTTTTACACAGTACACTTTTCCTATAATGTATTTTCTATCATTATATGAGTCAGTGATTATTCTTCCTAAATGAATAAACTCTAAATGAACTAAGCATGTCTGGCATGCTGTTCTTTTAAGGCATGAAGCAGTAGCTGGAATCAATTTGTCTTTCTCTATTGAATTGAGAATCTATTTTGCCTTCTGGCTGAGGAGTTAATCATATGACGATCAGTAACAGGGCTGAGAAACGGGAAAGAGCCGAAAGCTAGGAATGCTAAAACAAATGCATATATGACTTACTACCATGTGCATCTTTCAGCTGCACATTATTATATTTTTCATTCTTTAAGGTGTCTTTAAAGATTACTGTGATACATTATGAAGAAATTATTTCAAACTAAATTTATTAGACAATGAACTCAGGTCAAGACTCAAACAATCTTGAAATACATCATCCAGAACATGCTCAGTATGAAGTGTTTATTGCTGGAACACTCATCCATCGTTTCTTGTAAATGAATAAGTCATCCGGTTAAATTAAAGGATAGTCCACCCAAAAATAAAATCTGTCATCATCATTACTCACCCTAATATTGTTCCAAACCTATATGACTTTTTCTTCTGTAAAACATAAGAAATGTCTAGGTGTTTTTTGTCCTTATAATGGAAGTCAAAGGTCACAAACTGTTTGGTTACCAACATTCTTCAAAAAATCTTTTTGAGGACACAATTTTCATTTTGGGTTAAATATTTCTTTAATCCAGATTATAATTAAATCAATTTTAATCAATGTAACTTTTACACTAATAAATGCATGAAAATTAGCTATTTATGCAAAAGTGAAGTAGTAGGAGGAAGCATTAGTCAAGCCCTCCAGTGTCATTTTATTCAATGAGGAAACTGTGGTCAACCAGAAAATCAAGAAATGCCTGAAGCACCAAAACAGAATTTATAAACACATAAAAAGTGAGTGAGAGACCAGCTCCGCCTCCACCCAGCTCATTAATCTACTCAAAATGCATTTCACAAGGACATTTGTCAACATTCAGACAATAATAGGATGATGCCTATAAAAATTTTGTAAGAGTAAGTACTGACCCATCTACTTAAAATAACAAGAGAATTCTAGAAATCCAAAGAGACTCAAACATCAATTTTTTACAAAAACGTATTCCCCATGTACAGTACATTCTGAGATGGGAAGAGATGGTGATTTCCAGAGCTCCAAAAACAAACATTCTGTCAAAATTTACTCACCTTTTTGTTGTACCAAACCTGTATGATTTTCATTGTTCCGTGGAACACAACAAGAGATGTTTTAATGAACCTCCAAGCTGAAGAATGTTTTCCATACAATAAAAACCATTTCATGACCACAGACTCAGGCTCCAAAACAACAGTCCAATTTACTGAAGCCTTGCCAGATTTGTACGTGAAACAGACCGAGATTCACTGCAAACCAATTAAACCTCATCCACATATGCACATTTTAGAGTTTGACCATCCTTGGTCACAATATATTTTCTTCGAAGAGTCTCCAAACTGTTCCATTTTAAGTGTTTTTTTTCCTCCCCCTTCATCCAAGTCAGTCACACAGGTTGGAACAACATGAGGGTGAGTAAATGATGACAGAATTTATATTTGTCTGAACTATCCCCACTAAAATGCACATTGCAAGAGTCACAATCCTGTGATACTCCAAAGCTTTTGCAGTTTAATGCATAATGAGCTTTAAATCTTTGAAAATGAGTAACGGAGCGCTGCAGGCCAAGCACAATGAGCTAATATTATTTACACCAAGGACTGTTAATAAAAATGAGTCACTTTTAAAATAAACTAAACAGACAAAAAAGTTACTATTAAAACAAACAGTGTTAATGCACAGTTTCACATTTTAGTCAGCTAAGTTCAGCTGAGCCATGAGCCAAACAGACTTAAATCTTCCCATTCACACATTAAATCTTTGGCTCATCTAATCAACATGCAGGCAACAGGTTTCCCTTTCTCCTCACTCAGTATGAAACTTCTAATGAAGACAGACCTACCACTGGCAGCAGAGAGACATTCTGTACCTTGACTCTGTTTCAGCAGAAAAACAGAGACAGTGCTGGATATTAGATTAAAGGGGAGGGCTGATGTGAGCACAAATCGGCAGATGCTATAAATAGATGACCTTCAACCCGCCGTGAATGTGGACAGGGGTTTATACAAAGGTCTTCATTCAGAAGGCCAGTGGAAAGATTCGGCAGACTGAGCACAAAAATGTTGATTCATGGGAGTGGAGTGAACTAATATCACAAGCAGGACAGCGATACCCAACATAAATCACTACCACGCACTTGCTTACCTTTTTTCCCCCCATCTAGCCCACTTCACTTTCTTTTTAAACGGGAAAACCCTGCTTATTTGAGCAAAACAAACCGAAACGAAAAACGAAACCAAATCGCCAACCACATTCACGCCTGCAGGAAAAGATCCAGACCATGTCTGACAGCTCAAACTGAGAGCAAGAGAAAAGACGGTCAGTGTTACTACTCAACTTACAGAAAAAAAACTAAAACCTTTTTATTCAAGGCCAAGTCAGCACAACCCACGCTGAAAGCCATAAGTTAATACCCAACTACACAGCAAAAGAAATATTGCACGTATTATTTGAGTCAGCATTCAGATGGTCCCCACATTGACCATGTGTTTAAAGGAAGAGGTTTCACACCAGCTGTTTGCATTGTAGCTGCACTGCGATCTGACTGTGTGGTTCAGACTGTTTAGAAAAGCTTCCCCCACAGCTCGCGCGCAGATAAACGGATGCTCCTCGCCTGCCAGAGAATTTCCTTCAAGAGCATCCAAAGAATTTCATTTCTTCTGCAGTACACACTTATGATTACAGATTACAGTCCTTCATGTTTCTCTTGAACTACAAAGGAATTTCAGACGGCAAATAAACTCCAGGCTGTGAAAAAGTGTGGAAAAATCCAGACTGGTTTCGTGCCGAAACGCACATGCATCACATGGGTCCTGTTTGCAGGACAACAACAGAGTTCATCAAGAGTCAAAACTTTAACCAGAGCTAAAAACCTTCTAGTCTGGACTTACAAAAGACTGCTTTTGAGATGTAAACTCACCACATCAGAAAACAGGATCAGCACACTTGGCTATAAACAAAACCTCAGCGATATAACCATCAAACAAAGTAGCTACTGCAATGCATTGATAACACCACATAACAGAACTCTGAAAAAAAGAGAATTTCTTCAATATGAGAGCAGAGGTAAGGCATTATATTCACAGCTGGCATTCAGGAATAATGAGCAGATCTGGATGAGGAAGCAGCACAGCTTGTGTATTCCACAGAGTCAGCGATAACAACAACAACAGGCTGCACAACAGCACAACTTAATTCAATCTTATGGCCTGGACAACAAGTTACGGCTGAGATTCTTCCAGCCGAACTCTGTTAGTCAGAACAGTGTTTTCCATTAATCCACACTTTGGCAGAGAGTCTCATAATGAACCGAAAATATATTTACAAGTCTCATAATAACACAAAAGACCTCTGTTGTGTTTTGTGCAGTTGCTTTGGCTATCACCTAAAATCAAAATCAACATATTGTTTAGTGCACTTGTCAAATCAAAAAGGCAGTGTTTTAACTAGGTATATTGTCTATTGCACTTCACGTTTCATAGTGAATCGAGGCACTGTGTTCAGATGATTACAGAATTTCAAAATACTTCAAAACAACAATATAAAAATCATTAGTACTGTTATTATTTTTATTATTACATTCAAATGGTTTGAATTGCTAAAAACACCAATGTGAATGTGATGTGGACTGACACACTATCACAACTAAAAAGAGGTTCAGCTATAAAGTCCAGGTACAACTCATTGCATAGACTATTTATTCTGTTCAATTTGTGGGTCAGAGGAGCTCTTAATTTTGCCCCACAATGTGCATCAGATTGATGCCTTTGAATTAAAATTGACAACATTTTCCCAAACTCCCCTAGAGAGAACAAGGTCCATCACCAATTTTCTCACAAAAGGGAAACAGAAGTAGAAATTCATTGTCTATTTACATTATCTAAAATCATCTCACTCCATGCCCCACTTATGACAAACTTCTGATGAATGACAGGGTGTGTCATTTCACACATAACACCATTTCACTGGTGTTAATGACCTTTTAATAGTGTTTTTCCTGTACTTACTACATGACTAAAGTATAGTCACACTCACTACAGATAAAGTACACTTTCTGATGTAGATGCACACAGTTCAAATCAAAGACTGTCTATTAAATAAAAACATCTGCTGCATAACATGGGTTTTATGCTTATGACACTACAGTTTCATGAAGTTTTTCTCCTCCACACCAGTGCTACAAGTTCCAACATAAAAGTGTGAAATACTGCTTCAACAACATTTGTGACAAGTTGAGTTTTAATCAGCAAAAGAGATCAGCTCATCTAAAATGGTGTGCTGAAATCAAACTTACATAATTTTTGATAAAAATAATAATTCCTGACTGGTTAGAAACATTTATGGACAGTAGATCATCTCAATCAACCCACAATTGGTAGTAACCCATTGGTCAGAATCAAAGATCTGGGCTGGTAACCCAAAGGATCATGATGATTCATGATCCATCACCACTGTGACCCTCCAGAGGTGATTTTCCTTCAATAAGCATCTAGTATGATAAACCACGGGTCTCACCTCGCAGTGCGGAGATGCGCCAGCATAATTCAGCTCTTCCTCATCGCCTGAATTCCTCCAATGTGTTGCCATCATTTCACCGCTGCAGCCCACATCTAGAGAAATCTCCTCAAATCAGCTCCAAGATCACACTTCAATATCCAACTGGACTTGGCTTTCCACATGTTTGGATAAAAGACCCTGGAGGACCAAAAAAAAACTATTTTAACTAAACTTGCAAAAACATTCAGAAACATTTATTTACTAAAAACCAATACTATTTGACATTATCATAATATATCGCTTTAATATTTATATTTTTTACAACAGTTTGCAACATCACTTTTTAATCTTCAGAGCGAAAATACGTTATATCTGTAATCACACATTCAGATATCTAAACACGTTTTGACGCGATTTCTGATTTGTTCTGCTTTCTTTTTTGACAGGTGCTTTGAAGTAACCCCGTTAAGCGTAGTAACCAATAGACCTCAACCAATATAAACGCCCTAAAAATCGCTTATTCCAGCAAAACGTGAGTCTTTCCCGTGTGCCACATGGTTACATGTGCCTCACATTTTCTTCATTAAAATCTCAGAGGTATCAAACTGTGAGGTAGCAAACACACGAGCTAATTAAACGCGTTTAATCTTGTTAAAATAAAATGATAACCCTGGACAGAGAGTCTAATCGGATTGTAAGCGGAGAGGTTTGATGTGGTGTGGTCAGACTCAACTGGTGTGTGAGCGGCTAACAGCGCTGGAAACTTTCTGCTGTCAACTAATGTCGTGTACTCAAACACAACCGACTCTATTTATATACACTTTAAAAGTGTCAAACTTCATTTTAACGAGCGAGCACATGAAGTCCCTCGCGTGTTGGGCGAAGTTGGAGTGTTTTGAGGGATATACAAAACCTTGTGCTCTGGTTAGCATGAGTAGCTAGCAAAACAAAGTAAAGGCTAACTGGTATTGTAACGGCTAGCCAGCACCTACCTGTTGGGAATATAGCGCTGATGTAACGCCATTGCGCACCAAAAAACTCATTAATTCGTCAGAACCGTCTAAGCGACAGAATAGGTCCGTGTCTTGTCCTCAGTCCTCAGAGAGTTTTGATGGATAAAAACAGTACGAAAGTTTTCCTATTCCCCGGTCCAACTCGACGCACACACGCGCGCGGCACTCGTTGGATCGCGGCTCGAGCGCACACGGAATCCTTGGAAACGGCACCCCTTTCGCAAGCTGGCGGAGCCTGCAGCCAATCAGATTCTTCCTAACACTTCACGTTTAAATTTCAGCCAATCATTTGCGTTGTTACAAATTCTATTTTCTCCAAACAATCTGTTATATCTATCAAGTCACTTTTATAAAAAAAAAAAATCTACAATTTTCTTTTTATTTCTCACTTCTCAGTTTTTTTCTTAACACATCTAGCGTTTTATGAACAATACTGTTTTATATTTTTGAAGCATAATCCTACTGATGTGCAACAAAATAGACTTTTTAGAAATGTAACTGTAATGTTATACATTGAGTGTTATTTTATTACCATTGTGATAATATTATAGTTTTCACAAATAATTTTAATTACATTTTATTTTTATATTTCCAGATTTTATTTTAATTTCAGCTAAACGTTTTCACAAGTTAGCTAGTTGTTGTGTTTTGTCATTTTTATTTTTTAAATGTCTTATAGTTTTTATATATATATATTTTTTTTTCAGTTTTATGTTTAGTTTTTTGTACTACATCAAGTTAAACTAGATAAAAATTAGAAATGTTGGCATGTAGCT
Source organism: Tor tambroides (assembly GCA_021397915.2). Lineage (NCBI taxonomy): Eukaryota > Metazoa > Chordata > Actinopteri > Cypriniformes > Cyprinidae > Tor > Tor tambroides. The sequence goes on along the minus strand of JAFVLL020032662.1, from coordinate 9,356 downwards.
GAAATATAATAAAATTGTTGTTGTTGTTTTTGTTTTAACGGTTTTAGTTTTAGTAGACTAGAATAAATTTGTGTACCCAGCAAAACACATTGCATTAAAAGAAAAGAAAAGAAAAGACTATAAAAATATATATAATAAAAAATAATAATATGAAACTGAAATACTACACTGTGTACACAAACAATACAATCTTAGTAGAAATGCATAGCAATTTATTCATGTTTACTTGGGGTCTCTGAAAGGGTTGCATACTGGATGTATATTGCATGTTATGAAATTGAAAGTTTGTTTACAATCAGTTCTCTTAGAATTAGTAAAATTCACGAAGTATCAACCCAGTACATCATATATTAAATATTTTTATGATCAGACCCTAAACAGAAGATGAGGGTTAAAGTCGACAGACTCTATACCCATGGGGATGTTCTCTTCCCATCTTTGTTTAGTTGTCATATGCTACCAGAACAAATGGAGCAATGGTGTGGGATGGAACGTCTTGTTAGGACGTTTTGTCTCTAAACACACAAAAAATGGACAGTGCTGTTGTTTATATCTCACCCTGTGGCACAGTTTGATCAAACAATACAAAGAAACTGTTTGTGGTATCCTACGCTTCCCACAAAACCAACCTAAATAATTGGACACTGTTAAATATTTGCTATTTATACAGGATATTCTATATAGGTTTTCAGTTATATACATATGTCAACAACTGCATGGACAATGACAATCTAGGATAATTATATGCTTCTGTCTATGGATAAAATCCCTCTCTCTCTCTCTCTCTCTCTCTCTCTCTCTCTCTCGCAAATACAACTGTTTGTCTGGATTACTGGAGTCACATGTTGGCCCGGTTCAAAGCAGGGTCGGGCAGTTTTGGCATGCAATTGGCAGTGGCTGTGGAATGTCTGCACACACACACTGTGCCCCACAAAGCGGACGCACGAGGAGCGGCTGCTATGCTCACAATCTAACAGAGCTTCACCACACTGCATCCATCATCTAATTGCCATCCCAATACACTTAAGTCAGTGTCGGTGTTTAGCAGAATATAAGTGATATGCACAATTCATCTTGCAATATCATACTGCAACATTATTTTAAGAAGCATTTTTTCCATATATAGATTAATACTTCCTATGTATGGGTATTAAAGTGTATGTATGTACAGGTGCATCTCAAAAAATTTGAATATCAAGAAAAAGTTCATTTTTTTGTAACATTTCAAAAACTGAAACTTTCATATATATTTTAGATTTAATACATGTAAAGTAAAACATTTCAAAAGTTTCTTTGTTTTAATTTTGATTATTAGAGCTTACAGCGCATGAAAGTCAAAAATCCAGTATCTCAAAATATTAGAATACTTATATTTGAGTTTCATTAAATGACCATCCCTACAATATAAATTCCGGCTCTCTCTTGTTCTTTGAAACCACAATAATGGGGAAGAATGCTGACTTGACAATCATTGACACCCTCCACAAGAGGGTAAGTCACAGAAGGTCATTACTAAAAGATGTGGCTTTTCACGGAGTGCTGTATATTATTATTATATTAAATGCAAAGTTGACTGGAAGGAAGAAATTAGGTAGGAAAATGTGCACAAACGACAGGGATGACTGCAAGCTTGAGAAAACTGTCAAGCAAAACCGATTCAAACACTTAGGAGAGCTTCACAAGGAGTGAACTGAAGCTGGAGTCAGTGAATCAAGAGTCACCACACTCAGACGTCTTCAGGAAAGGGCTACCAAGGTACTTCTGAAACAGAAACAACGTCATAAGCATCTTATCTGGGCTAAGGAGAAAAAGAATTGGACTGTTGCTCAGTGGTCCAAAGTCCTCTTTTCTGATAAAACTAAATTTTGCATTTCATTTGGAAATCAAAGTCTGGAGTCTGGAGGAAGACTGGAGAGGCACAGAATCCAAGCTGCTTGAAGTCCAGTGTGAAGTTTCCGGAGTCAGTGATGATTTGGGGTGCAATAACGTCTGCTGGTGTTGGTCCATTGTGTTTTAGCAAGTACGAAGTCAATGCAGCCATCTACCAGGAGATTTTGGAGCACTTTATGTGTCCATCTGACAAGCTTTATGGAGATGCTGATTTCCTTTTCCAGCAGGACTTTAGCACCTGCCCACAGAGCCAAAACCACTTCCAAGTGCTTTGCTGACCATGATATTACTATGCTTGATTGGCCAGCCAACATGCCTGACCTGAACTCCATGTAGAATCTATGGTATATTTTCAAGAGCAAGATGAGAAACAGTTGATCCAACAATCCAGACGAGCTGAAGGCTCAATAGTGCCTCAGCAGTGCCACAGGCTGATCGCTTCCATGCCACACCTCACTGATGCTGGAGTTTGTGCTAAAGGAGCCCCGACCAAGTATTGAGTGCATAAATGAGCATACTTTAAACTTGAACTTTTCTGTTTTGCAAATCCTTTTTTTGATTGATCTTAAGAAATATTCTAATATTTTGAGATACTGGAATTTTGATTTTCATGATCTGTAAGCTCTAATCATCAAAATTAAAACAAAATTACTTTACCTGTAATGAATTTAGAATATATGAAAGTTTCACTTTCATATACTTTATATATAAAGAACTTTTTCACAATATTCTAATTTTCTAAAGTTCATATAAAGAACTTTTTCACAATATTCAAATTTTTTGAGATGCACCTGTATGTATGTGTGTGTGTGTGTGTGTATATATATATATATATATATATATATATATATTAGTGCTGTCAAATGATTAATTGCAATTAATTGCATCCAAAATAAAAGTTTTTGTTTACTGTTTACTGTAAGGTCTGTTTTTGGTTTTGGTTCATGTTCTTGTTTTCATGTCTTTTATTTTGAAGGTTAGTTATGGTTCCTGTTTGTGTCATGCTTCCCTTGCCCTCTTGTTTCATTGCTCTTGGTTCCCATGTACAATGTGTCTTGTTCTGATTGGTTCTCTTGTTCTATGTGTCTTGTTCTGATTGGTTGTTCTTGTCATGTGACCTGCTTAGTTTGCTATAAGTTTGCTAGTTATTGCATTTGTGCTTTGTCGTGTATTAATGTTGTAACCTGCTGTTGGTGAGTCTAGTCCGTTTCATGCCACGTTTAGTCTGTTCATGCCATGCCATGCCACGCCTGTTTCATGTCAAGCCTGTTTCATGTTAAGTCAAGTCTGTTTCAAGTCAAGTCTTCGTTTGGATTATGTTTGTACTTTGGATTTCACGTTGTAAATAAACTGCACTTGGGTTCATCACTACGCTCGCCTTCAGTGGACTCGTTACAGAATACACGACCCGCAAAATGAACCCAGCAGTTAGCCTCCTCTGCCTTCGTCAAGGCGACAGGGCCATAGAGGACTATGTTGCCGACTTTTGTGAACTGTGTGACCAGGTGGGTTTCAACGACATTGTCCTAAAGGACATTTTTCACCATGGACTGAATGATTCCCTTAATCATCTCATGCCTCGCCATACCCCTCACTGGACTCTGGAACAATATATTGATCATGCTCTACTGTTGTCTGGATCATCTTTTACTGTTGGTGTCGTGGAGGAGGAACACGACACTTCCTCTAAGCCTACTCACGTCATGTCTGCCAAGCCACAGCCTGCTAACGTCATGTCTGCCACGCCAAAGCCTGCTCACATCATGCCTGCCAAGCCACAGCTCGCTAACGTCATGTCTGCTACTCCAGGACCTGCTCACGTCATGCCAGTTAAGTCAACATTTACTCCTGTCATGTTTAACAAGTCACAGTCTGATTACCTGTCTACCAATCCAGAGTCTGATAACGTCATGTCTGCTACCCCAGGGCCTGCTCACGTCATGCTGGTTACTCAGGAGATTCTTCATAACATGGCTGCCATTGAAGAGCTACGTCGCAAGATGGCCGCCACTCAAGAGTCTCTTGAGAAAATGGCCGCCGTTCTCGAGTCTGCTCACGCCACGCCTGCCAAGCCAGAGCCTGCTCACGCCACGCCTGTCAAGCCAGAGCCTGCTCACGCCACGCCCGAGTCCCCGGCCAAGATGGCCGCCACGCCCGAGTCCCCGGCCAAGATGGCCGCCACACCTGAGTCCCCGGCCAAGATGGCCACCACGCCTGAGCCTTGTCACGTCACGGCTGTCACCAAAAATTCCCCTAAGGATTTTTTTTTGGGGGGGCTATAGTACCCAAGCTCCTGTGGATGCGGAGCTTGGGCCAGGACTGATTGCTAGTGTGATGGACCCACCACTGATGTCAGTGCGAGCAGCTGGCATCCCCAGGGCCTCAGCACTGGCTATCACAGAGACTGTTCCCCTGACCTCAGTGCTTCCTATTATGGCGGTCGCCATTTTGAGCGTGTGGGCTGCACACTGCTCTCCTGAAGCCTCTCCTGTCCACGAGTCTGCTCCAGAGGCCTCTCCTGTCCACGAGTCTGCTCCAGAGGCCTCTCCTGTCCACGAGTCTGCTCCAGAGGCCTCTCCTGTCCACGAGTCTGCTCCAGAGGCCTCGTCTGTCCACGAATCTGCTCCTGTACCTCCAGAGGTGGCGGCTTCCGCTGCAGAACCTCCAGAGGAGGCGGCGTCCACTGCAGAACCACCAGAGGCGGCGGCTTCCGCTGCAGAACCTCCCGAGGTGGTGGCGCCCACTTATGAACTCATGGTCTGTCTTGTCACGGCCACAGAGGCCGTTCCTGAACTCACGGTCTGTCCTGTCACAGCCACGGAGGCCGTTCATGAACTCACGGTCTGTCCTGTCACGGCCACGGCCACAGAGGCCGTTCCTGAACTCACGGTCAGTCCTGTCACGGCCAGGGAGGCCGTTCCTGAACTCACGGTCTGCCCTGTCACAGCCACGGAGGCCGTTCATGAACTCATGGTCTGTCCTGTCACGGCCACGGCCACGGAGGTCGTTCCTGAACTCACGGTCTGTCAAGTCACGGCCACGGAGGCCGTTCTTGAACTCCCTGCCTTGCCTGCTCCGCCATGGCCCCCTGCCTTGCCTGCTCCGCCATGGCCCCCTGCCTTGCCTGCTCCGCCATGGCCCCCTGCCTTGCCTGCTCCGCCATGGCTCCCTGCCTTGCCTGCTCCGCCATGGCTCCCTGCTCTCCCAGGCCCGCCATTGCCCCAAGTCTTGTTCCCCTTCACAGGCCTGGTCCTCCATCCCTCCCCCCATTCTGCCTCTGGTCCACCACCCTCCTGGACTTTTTGGGGCCTGTTTTGGGTCTTGTTTGGGCGTCGGGAGCCGCCCTTAGAGGGGGGAATATATAAGGTCTGTTTTTGGTTTTGGTTCATGTTCTTGTTTTCATGTCTTTTATTTTGAAGGTTAGTTATGGTTCCTGTTTTTGTCATGCTTCCCTTGCCCTCTTGTTTCATTGCTATTGGTTCCCTTGTACAATGTGTCTTGTTCTGATTGGTTCTCTTGTTCATTGTGTCAAGTCTTCATTGGTTGTCCATGTCATGTGACCCTCATAGTTTTCTATAAGTTACCATGTTATTTTCCCTGTTGCTTTGTCGTGTATTAATGTTGTAACCGCTGTCGGTGAGTCCAGTTTGCTTCATGCCACGTTTAGTCTGTTCATGCCATGCCACGCCTGTTTCATGTCAAGCCTGTTTCATGTTAAGTCAAGTCTGTTTCAAGTCAAGTCTTCGTTTGGATTATGTTTGTACTTTGGATTTCACGTTGTAAATAAACTGCACTTGGGTTCATCACTACGCTCGCCTCCAGTGGACTCGTTACATTTACATAATATACTGTATGTGTGTACTGTGCATATTTATTATGTATATGCAACTACACACACATACAATACATATTTTGAAAATATTTAAATATATTTTCATACATATATATATACATTTATATTCATATAATTTATATTATATATAAATATATTTAACATATAAACATAACATATTTTTCTTAAATCTATACATGCATGTATGTGTATTTATATATACATAATAAATGTACAGAGTGTATGTATATATATATATATATATATATATATATATATATATATATATATATACTGTATATATACATAGTGAGTGAATAATATATAGTTTGTGTGTGTTACACATGTTTGAACTGAAGAAATGACCCAAATTTAGTACTTTTGCTTGTATTATTCTCATTTCTACACTCTCCGAAAAAAAGGTACAAAAGCTTGTGCTGTGGTTATTTTTTCAAAAGGTCCACTTTTTCAGTTATATATATAGTTATAGTCCTTTTAGGTACTAATATATACCTTAAGTTACCAATAAGGACCTTTTAGTTACAAAAGTGGACCTTTTGAAAAGGTACCACCACAGCGAGATAGATAGATAGATAGATAGATAGATCATACAGCTTTGACAGAAAGATGATAGATACAAATTTCATTTGAAGATTAAATGATTGGTTCAGTTAGTTGGAAATAAGTCATTGTAAATATTCAGAAACACAAAGACAGAGAAAGAGAGAGCGGGCGATAACTTGAAAAGAGAGCCCTGTGAAAAGTGTTCGGTTTCTAGAGGCGCGCACAAATGTTCCTTTCATTCACAGCCAGCCAAAGGGGCCACCTGTTTCAGGGATTGGGTGGCCCTTGTTCCGAGGTCGTCCTGACCAGGGACTTTCACAATACTTCCCAGCCCAGGGAATTCCTCTCTCCCTGCAGTCGGATCTGAAAAGGAGCCCGAGGAGCGGCAGACGCTCTCTCGGGAAGCAGCCATCCCAGGAAGAATGTCAGCCAGCTGCATGTCCTCCTTGTGACCATTGGAAATACGCCTGCCAGTTATAACCAGAAAACAGGAACAGTGTCCATCTTTGTTTAGATGGAGTCTGTTCTAATTCAGTTTAAACAGTGCAAAAAAAAGGCAAGATTGTGTGTTTGGGAAGGTCTTTTTAGACATATGTGACTCCCACAGAGATTAGATTACTAATCATACTCAGATTAACCTGCTTTTTTTATTTTATTGTGGAAGGTCACAGCTTTGTTTACTACAGTTTTTTCAAGGCTATATGCACAACAGATCACTTCATATTCACCTCAGAGACGGCCTGTGCTCGGAAATAGTGAATAAACTCAACAAAAACTGTGGTTAAACAACCAAACAGAGAGAGGGACGCTTTGTTTTCACAGCACACTGAAACTCCCTCTTGCTATTTAAATGCTGGAGTCATATGTCAGGTGTATGAATAAGGCTAGATGGCACCGCCCATCTTCTATTGTGAATGTCCACTCACTCTATCAATGCCCCACTTTTATTTATCTGGCAAATCATGAGAACAAAACTAAAACATCAGGACAATCAGGACAACAGATTCATGTCGCTTTTGTGTGCTCCTTTTTTTCTTTCTTGGTTTTGTGAAGGCCACGTAGATGAGGATCCATATAAACTAGATTTTACAGTGTGAGTGGGGCTTGCTTGCCATGTGGTATTGCCATTGGCCATGCGGTTGCTAAGGTGTTCTGAGTGGTTTGCAGTGTGTTGCTATGCAGCTGTTTGGTCAGCCCAGGTCAAAAGAGCCCAAATCTGTATGATAATCTGGTACTTAGATACATATGAGGCCAATTTTAATGTGTTTTTGTCCATTTTATTGTATGACATACAAAAATCATAAGTCTAACTGCTTAGAAAAGTAATAGCACAAGTCTCCTCTGTGATACAAGATATGTATCACTTTTTAAAAAAGAAATTAATACTTTTATTCAGAAAGGATGCATTAAATAGATCAAAAGTGTCAGTAAAGACTTTTATATTGTTATGAAAAAAACGTTCTGAAGTATCTTTTAAACTTTCTACTCATCAAAGAATACTGAAAAAAGTATCTCATTTTTTTCTACAAAAATATTAAGCAGAACAGCTGTTTGCAATAATAATAATAAAAAATGATTCTTGAGCTGCAAATCAGCACATTAGGAAGATTTCTGGAGTGACGGCTGCTGAAATAAACAACAAAATATATCAAATATGATAAAATAGAAGTTATTTTTTATTATTTAGTTATTTTAAAATGTAATAACATTTTACAATATTACTGCTTTTGTTGTACTTTTGATCAAATGCAGCATTGGTGAGCATAAACGATTTTTTCAAAAATAGTAAAAAAATAAATTTACAGACCCAAATTTTTGAATGGTAGTGTATTGTTTTACAGTTACAATTAATTATAAAGAAACACATGAACTTAAACATGAAATTTTGAAGTATAAAGTCTAAAATAGTATTTTCTTGTAAAATGTACTCTAATAAGACAATGGTGTATATATTTATATATAGCCAGTCAAGCTATGCTTTTTATTGTATTGAAATTAGCATATTTGACATTTTAGTAAACTAATAATAAATAATTAATAATTATATTGATAATTATAATGTAATTGGTAATTATAATTTCCAATTGCAATTATGAACTACAAAACTATTTAAAATGTTGAATGAGTGTTTAATTTATTATAGTTGGTAATAATGACTAATTACACTGTAATAAAGGCTACAGTAGCTTACAAGCCTAACTTCTGAGGTATTATTGCCTATATTATCACTGTAAAGTGTGTTATTTGAGCAGTAAAGCATCTTTTAGTAGGGAAATTAGGGTGCACTAATATTTTCATATAAATGCTGGTTATATGTTACTAATGTAAACCCTACTTTTGGATCTACAATTCTTGCATGTGAACCGGTTTACTGGTTTTACATCATAGCAGGAGTTAGATCAATTTGCACAGACAAGGTTGGTGAGTGATTTTAGAAGGATTTTAGACTGAAGGAAAATAATTACACTCTGTTCGTTGAGTTTTGGTATGTTCTTTGGCCTGTGCGTCTCTCTGCATAGCTATCAGACATTCAAGGAGGCAACATGAATTACTTCTGTCATTTCCTGAAGTATCCAGTCTAGACAGAGCATCCTCCAACCTCCAGCAGAGCCAGTCGAAAACACAATACACTGTCTATCTTTAATTAGAGGCCAGAACTGACACATTACTGAAATACACCACTTTTACACCACTGTAAAAGGAAACTCACAGCCTTAAACATGACTTGAGTATAAAATATGCCATGACTCACATCCTTGAAACCAACTTTACAAATGGTGGTAGTGTACTTTAATTTGGGTGGAGACTGGACACAAAGTAGGAGTTGACCTTTAATTCTTATTATAGCTTTCCTCATGGTCACATAACAGATAATAGCATCGCCTGATACTGTAGTAACTCTATAGGGTAAAGGATGTGAGAGATATACAGTGCCCTCCACTAATATTGGCACCCTTGGTAAATATGAGCAAAAAAGGCTGTGAAAATAAATCTGCATTGTTTATCCTTTTTATCTTTTATTCAAAAAATTCACAAAATTCCAACCTATCATTGAAGTAAAACAATTGAA
>JAFVLL020032661.1:0-15786 GCA_021397915.2 Tor tambroides | reverse complement strand
TCACACATATGCTCTCAGTGGGTGAGAATGAGACTGGCGGCGATATATTTCTCTCTTTCTCCAGCCCTGTTGAACATCGCTTACTGTTTCCACGGCAACAGAAGCGGAGGGGAAAAATCAGTAGGGAGAGCAGGGTAGTCGTGTTGAAATTTTTCAGCGCTTTTTTCATTCTTATTATCCATGTGTGTGTGAAAGAACGAGGACAAGGACTCTGATACCTGCGCTTGATGCTTTCCAAAATATCCTTTTTATTATACTAATAAACACAAATCCCCATGTAACGGTTAGAGAGCAGGATGTAATATCTCACTCGGGGCAGTTATTTGCATATTTTGGTTTAGCGTCTTGCGAATGCAGCAAAAGAGAGAGAAGAGAACGGCCAGATTGAAAGCTGTTGATAGACTTATGCAATTAAGCAGGACATTAATTGCCTGCAAGCGATCGATGACACTGAACTAGCCTTTCATACGTCTCTCGCATCTGACAGGGATAGAAAAAGAGCCAAAAAGCAAACACAACCTCTTTTTTCATCTACCCCCCAAGTCATTGTTCTGTTTCCAAATGTAATTTCATCAGCCGTCCTCGTCATATTGTGGGAAATTTGCGAGTGCCGCCCGTCACGGTGTCAGAACACAATTCAGGGGGTTCAGTTGGACGTTTTAGCAGCAAGATCACTTGAACCTGCCCCCTCACCGTACGATTGGACAAATCTGTTGGCAGCTCACAGGCTCAATGACATGCGGGAGGCCTTCAAACTGTGGCAGGGCATCTGTGAAACAATGACTCTATAATGGCTTCCACTACTGCTGGGAAATGGCTTTGACTGCATCCCAGCATGCAAAAGTACAAGTTTGTGTGTGTGTTAATGTGGAGCCACGTGTCAGGATTGGAAAAACGTGAGTTTAAGAAGAATTGTTCTTGTGTGATATGCTACCTTTCAAAAATTTGGGATCAGTAAGATGTTTTAGTGAAAGAAATGAATACTTTTGTTCAGCAAGTACACAATAAATTGATCAAAAGTGACAGTTCTTTTGAATCTTGAACCAAAAAGTATTATGGTTTCCACAAAAATATGAAGCAGCACAACTCTTTTAACACTGAGAATAAGAAGAAATGTTCCTTGAGCAGCAAATCAGCATATTAGAATGATTTCTGAAGGATCTTGTGACACTGAAAGGGTTACTCCACCCCAAAATGAAAATTTTGTCATTAATTACTTACCCCCATGTCGTTCCAAACCTGTAAAAGCTTTATTCGTGTTCGGAACACAATTTAAGATATTTTAGATGAAAACCGGGAGGCTCGTGACTGTCCCATTGACTGCCAAGTAATTACCACTGTCAAGGCACAGAAAAGTATGAAAAGCATCGTCAGGATAGTCCATCTGCCATCAGTGGATTAATATGAATTTTATGATGCGACAAGAATACTTTTTGTACGCAAACAAAATAAAAAATAATTTCTCTCTGTCATTTCCTCTCTGTCTCTCCGCGTCACCGTAGCGCCATTTTAGAGATTATCCACTGGACGCAAACTGCGTACGCTCTTCTGTATCAGCCGCAATACAAGGATGCGCTATTCTACGTGTATTTACTCTTTGATTTGAACAAAAATAGCGCTATCCTGACGATGCTTTTCATACTTTTCTGTGCCTTGACAGTGGTAATTACTTGGCAGTCAATGGGACAGTCACGAGCCTCCTGGTTTTCATCTAAAATATCTTAAATTGTGTTCCGAAGACGAATAAAGCTTTTACGGGTTTGGAACGACATGGGGGTAAGTGATTAATGACAAAATTTTCATTTTGGGGTGGAGTAACCCTTGAAGACTGGAGTAATGATGCTGAAAATTCAGCTTGCATCACAGAAATAAATTATTTTTTAAATATATTGAAATAGAAATCAGCTATTTTAGATTGTAATAATATTTTACAATTTTACTGATTTTACAGGATTCAGGTAAATGCAGCCCTGGTGATTTTTTTATTTAAATTTTATAAACAATGCAAAAATCTTGCTGACCCCAATCCTTTGGAATGTACTATATATTCATATACAGTACTGTGTGAACGTCTTAGGCCACTAATATTTTCACCAACAAAAATGTCAGTTATTTGTATCTTCTGCTGTAGTGTGCCAGTAGGAAATATTAGTTAACATTTTCAAACATTCATTTCGCCATTAATTGTAATAATCCAGTGAGATTTTCTTTTGCACAAGGAGTCTAAAACAGCCAGTGCTCCACACAGAGATCTGATCTCACCATCATCCAGTCTGTCTGGAATGACATGAAGAAACAGAACAAACTGAGACAGACTAAATCCAGAAGAACTGTAGCAACGTCTCCAAGATGCTTCAAGAGACCTACCTGCAAAGCTGCTTGAAAAACTATGCACAAGTGCCCCTAGGGCAAAAGCTGCTTTAAACGTAAAGGATGGTCAGACCAAATGTTGATTTAACATAGTTAATAAAGTTAACTGATAAATAAAATCTGTTTATGACATTATTTTTGACAGCATCCTCATTTTACAGCATTTTAACAGGATTTAACAGTACTTAGCTTTGTCTAAGACCAAATGATATGATCTATGACATTCACATTTGATTTTATACTCTATACTCCGTGTTTCTGCAGTTGTCTCATTTGCATCAAATGTACTTTCTCCAGAGGAGCTGTAGAAAAAAATATCTGAGGCAAAGTTGATACGTCTATAAAATAACTGAGGAAAGAGGAAACCGAAGGAGTATTTGACATGGTCAGAATAACACAGACTGTCCAACTGTTAGCAGAAGAGTATATGCCTCAGACACTGCGGCAATCTCTCTCTCTCTCTCTCTCTCACACACACACACACACACACACACACACAGACACACACACACACAGGCATCTCATCTTATAGCTGCCCTCCGGCAAAGTACACCAGGAACAGAGTCATCCAGCTCTGCTGTTCCTCTCTTCCCTTGCCTGTTTTCTGCACATTCATGCTTTCAGCTTTGACTGCAACCATTTCTGTACAATCTGTCAGTGTTGTGTTTTTCTCTCAGCTTAGCTGTGTGGAAAATATTTGTTGTGTTGGATTTTCTACTGGTTTCGCTTGAGGACCCAGATTTTACATGTTGAGAACCAATGTTTTAAAGTTCTGCTTGAGATTTTTCTGAAGCTGAAACATTCTTAAACATCATTTGATATTGTATTTGATATCAACTTACAGTCTTTGCACATTTGCATAGTATTATAAATGGTTGGAGCTACAATGCAGTGGTTAGTGTTTGTGTTTGAGACATGTTGGACCGGTCAAAAAAAAAAAATACACTACCGTTCAAAATGTTCAAAAAATCAAAAAGGCTGCATTTATTTCATCAAAATGAAAGTAAACAGCAATATTATGAAATATTGTTACAGTTTAAAATAACCATTTACTATTTTAATATATTTTAAAATTTGTTCCTGGGATGCATTACTCCTGTCTTCAGTGTCACATGATCCTTCAGAAATCATTCTAACACGCTGATTTGTTGCTCAAGAAACATTTCTTATTATCATCAGTGATGAAAACAGTTGTGCTCCTTAATATTTTTGTGGAAAACATGATTTTTAGGACTCTTTGATGAATAAAAAGTTCAAAACAACTACATTTATTTGCAATACAAACCTTTCATGAATATCTTTACTGTCAGTTTTCATCAATTTCATGCATCCTTGCTGAAAAAAAGCATTAATTTCTTAAAAAATAAAAATAAAAACATTTTCACCTCAAACATTTGAATGGTAGCATGCATAAATATTGTATGTTGCTGTAAATTGTGTTAAATGCTTTAGGATCAGTGCTAAATAGACCACAGGTGCAACTCAACTCAATTGAAAGAACAAAAAGCACAGAACACAGCAGATGAGTGAATAGAGAAGAAAAACGCAGGAGCTTTCACATATTGATCACTTGAGATGAACAAAACAGTCGGCGATATACATTCTGAAAGAAGCAAAGCTGTTGAGTTTATTCACAATGAAACAATAAAGCTAGTGTCAGGATGTGTGAACTGAATGATGTAAACGAGGACTAACAAGATACTGTAACGATTATCTGAAAACACTTACCACATTCAGATGAAACGTTTCTTCTGGTGAACGAGAACTACAGAAAATCATTTTCATAAGCATTTTTTTTGTGCTCAGTAGCTGCTTATTATTTCATAAGCATAACTAAATTTGGTTTTCAATTCATTCCTAAATCATAAAAAAGAAGAAAAATATTTGAGAAAAATATGCTTTGTTTGGCATAAATTCTCATTTTTATAGCAGGCAGGTTTCCCTCCTTCTGTTCACAAGGTACCAGATTGATACAGTGAGCCTCATTTATTACACATTAGCCTTGTGAATTGTGTAAATCACTTTAAAGCCATTCTTTTCATTGTGACATTTGGGTTAAATAGTGGTTTATGAATGATTTACGTGAATGAGACCCACTTCTAAAGTAGCTGTCATTGCTGGGTTTCACCAAATAGTCACCAAAATTCACAGCCCTGAATCTTTGAAAGATATTCGAGATTTGTTAGAATCAAAACACTCCAAAAGTCTACTCTTATCAAGTATGTTTGTCATATTTAGCAGTTAAGAAGTCCAAGATACATTTACATGCATAAGGTAAGACTTGTTTTCAGAGAATGTGTCTTTATACAAGTGTATTTTGTTTTACCAAACACACACAGATTTGAAGTATAAACAAGTGGGAAAATAAGACAAAATGCACTTAAGTTTAAAATAGAGTTTATGGAAACAAGCCTTAATGCCTCATGTATAAACAAGTGGGAAAATAAGACAAAATGCACTTAAGTTTAAAATAGAGTTTATGGAAACAAGCCTTAATGCCTCATGCAGTGCTGCATGAATAAATGTATCTTGTTTCATTGATTTTTAAATAGGTTTTGCTAGAAAACAAGTCTAAAAAGGACTAATCAAAAACTGATTAGATCTTTTTTTTTCAGTGGAGTAAAAGAGATATCCATTAATTTGAATCACATTTGACGTCATATTTACCAGTATTAAGCAAAACATTGCAAGAATATTATTCTTAAAAAAAGTATGTTTGTCTTATTTTCCAGCTAAGACGTCTAAAAATCCTTTAAACAAGACGTATTTACATGCATAAGACATTGTTTTCAGATAATGTTTAGTTACAGTGTATTGTCTTACCGCACAGGCAGATTTTAAGTATAAACAAGTTAAAAACAACTGAAAAAATAAGACAAAATGCACTTAAATTTCAGATAGAGTCTATGGAAACAAGTCTTAATAGCTTATGCAGTGCTGCATGAATAAATGTATCTTGTTTCATGGATTTTTAGATTATTTTTGCTAGAAAACAAGTCTAAAAAGGACTAATCAAAAGCTGATTAAATCCTTTTTTTCAGTTAAGTAAAAAGAGATATCCATTAACATGACTCATATTTGTTCTCAGAGTTACATTTGACGTCATATTTTCCAGTATTTTGTTAGAAGCAAAACATTGCAAGAATATTATTCTTAAAAAAAAGTATGTTTGTCTTATTTTGCAGTTAAAATATCTAAAAATCCTTTAAACAAGACGCATTTACATGCATAAGACATTGTTTTCAGATAATGTTTAATTACAGTGTATTGTCTTACCGCACAGGCAGATTTTAAGTATAAACAAGTTAAAAACAAGTGAAAATAAGACAAAGTGCAGTTTATGGAAACAAGTCTTAATAGCTTATGCAGTGCTGCATGAATAAATGTATCATGTTTCATGGATTTTTAGATTATTTTTGCTAGAAAACATGTCTAAAAAGGACTAATCAAAAACTCATTAAATCTTTTAAGTAAAGTTAAGTAAAAAGAGATATCCATTAACATGACTCATATTTGTTCTCAGGGATATATCTGACATAATATTTACCAGGATTTTATTAGAAGCAAAACATTGTGCAAAAATCTTATTCTTAACAAGTACACTTGTCTTGTTTTCCAGCTAAAATATCTAAAAATCCTTTAAACAACATACATTTACATGCAGAAAATATTGTAAGACTAATGTATCTTTATACAAGTGTAATATCTTACTGCACAGGCAGATTTTAAGTATAAATAAGTTGAAAAAAGTAACAAACTGCACTTAAATTTAAGATAGAGTCTATGGAAACAAGCCTTAATGGCTCATGCAGTGTTTTATGAGTAAATGCATCTTATTTCATCGATTTGTAGATCATTTTTACTGGAAAACAATTCAAAACGGACTAATCAAAAGCTCATTAAATCATTTCTTCAGTTAAGTAAGAGACATTTCCATTAAAATGACTCCTATTTATTCTCAGAGTTCTATTTGATGTCATATTTAGTCGTATTGACTGTGACAGGTCAGAATAAGATGCAGTGTCTTTATGTCTTTAGTGTGGAGACCTCGTCAGACAAGCTTCCCGTGCAGCGGCCATCAGCGGGCGTTTCGGGGAAGCTCGGCCTTTAATGGTTGCGGGGCCACTGACACAGCTGTTGATTTTGTTGTCGTTGTTTCGGCGTGATTTGGTGAAGTGTCCTGGCTGTGTATATTGTGCTGAGCTGCCCTAATAGTCCTTGCAGTTTTGAGCCGAGAGGATTACAACAACACTGCGGTCTTCCTGTGCCATGATCGTAAATCAACAGGCATTAGGCCACAGTAGACAGACGTGTGTGTGAGAGAGAGAGAGAGAAAGAGCCAAAGTCTACACGGCCGATCCATCTGCAGCATTTAGCCGCCCTCTTTCTCTCTCTTCCTCTGCTTATTGCATTAAAGCAGTGACACACGGTCAGCTAACGGTCTCTGGCTTTCATTGGGACCTGAGGGGGACACGAGCCTCTGCATTTATCACATTTAGGTGTCTGAGTGGAAAACTAAGTTTAAAGTTTGTTATAAGGTTATGGGAAATGGCCTCCTTACAGCGACAATTATTAACCACAAAGAAACTTTTAAGAAACTGGCATTTTACACAGAAATAAAACTAAGAATGAAAATAATTACGCATGCCAAAGGGAGAAAGTAAGAGATTGTGTTTTTTTAAGTGTCAGGCATAAACTAAAAGATATATTAAATATGTGTGTAATTTCTGTAAAACTAGTAGCACACCAAACTTTAAATTTCCTGAAGAAATGCAACTTTTCTTGTCTGGGAACAACTCATCGCCATTGTTCTCACTATGGTGTTGCTGTGCAGTTGTTATGATGTTATAGTTGGTTGCTACATGTAGCAATGTTATTATAGTTTAGAATTTTTATTATTTAGTTTGTATTTCTATTACTTTTTTATTATTTAAGTTTAGTTTAGTGAAGTAAGGCCTATGTTTGTTAAATTTTCCTTTTTTTATAGTTTCAGTTATTGTTGTCTAGATTATTTGTTCACGTTTTTTGTTTTCTAGAATATTTATTTATTTATTTGCATTTTTTCCCCTACATTCAGTTTAGTTGTTTTCTAGAATATTTCATTTTGAATTTTTTTTTTTTTTTTTTTTTTTAACTTTTTGCATTTTTAAAATAAATCTTTCAAATTTTCTAGTTTCAGATTAGTTGTATTTCTGGAGTTTTTAATTAATTATTTTTTTAAAGGTTTTTTAAATATAGTTTTTATAGTTTTCTGGTGAATTTAGTTGTTATTTTAATTTCAGTGTTCTAAGGGAAAACGTTTATCATTTTAGATTTAACAATGCTTTTTGAATCATAATTGACACTTTCAGACGTTCTCTAAGGTTTTTAGTCAGATTTGGCTTGCTTCTGAGAATTGTCATTAATTCAGTTTATCAGTAAATAATGGAGGAAAGTCTTCTTTATGGCTAATTAATTTATAAACCAAATTCATCTGAGACTTTCTCATTTGCATTTTTATTTGCTGTCTTTGGTTGAAAAAAGTAATTACCATTAAGCAGATTTCCATTCACATGTTTTTATGCAAATGTCAGGATACAGCATACAAAAAAATGCTGGATGGAAACACCAAAATGCACTTGCTTAAAGTTTGAGTTCTAGAGTTTGCTAACTTATAGTTGTTTCTGGAAAATGAGAAAGTATTTTAATATTGAAAAATTTAGAAATGCAAAAATTTGAGGTTGCACATTTACGCTAGTGTAAATGTTATTAAAAAAAAACTTTAGGAAAGTGCTTGTAGGTGGATTTTTAATTGGGTGAATTTACAGAGAGTGCCTGAGAAATGCATTAGCATGTGATAGATGACAGTTTAATCTTCTTTTCTTGGACAGCTTGTGATTTGAGCTGTGCACACAGTGTAATGTTTATTAAAGAGTATTTTTTTGAAGTCTCTCCCACCATCTAACAGCACACACCGTTTATCTAGAGAACGTGCGACGAGCCTCCATCCCGCTCTTCCTCTCGCACTGCGCTCTGGTAATTAGCCTCCGCTCATTAATTATTAAACGAAGTCACAGATCTGAACCCGTCTCATTATTTAAACATCACACTCACGGCGACATTTTCTGAAGACACGTAAATAGGAAATGGAAAAAATCAACAGGGAGCTTTTAAAACAGGGAGTGACAGCTCGCAGTATATACTCCTGTGTGCGTGTGCTTTGTGTGTGTGTTTGTCACACTAACAGATCTGAAGACTCCAGTGCACAAGAAGTCTGTATATACAAGTTCAACACGAATACAAACGCAAAACTTTAAGCTTGTTCTCCATGGTGACGGCGCATTCGTGCCAAAGACAGACTGCCTTTCATCAGCGCGTCTAAATGTGATCTTGACTGATCACGTTTTTTATTTATTATATCTCATATTCATTTGAGTTTTATGTGCGTGTGCATATTTACAGCCTGCTCCAGATTTTAAGCTGTCATAAATGCAAATGTTGCTGCACTAATGCAGAGTCTTGGCTTTAGAAGCAGACTCTGGCTTCAGTATGATAAAATAAGCAGGAAGTATTACTTGAGGGTTGTGAATAGTACAGTACATTTGTATCTGCGCAACACAAGTCAATGTGGTTAATTGAGATTCTGCTGCAATGTTTGAAATCTAATACCATTATAATGACTACTATTTAAAAAAATAGTATGTGAAAACATACGTAGGTTGCACCATTTTAAACAGTATGCTATTTTGTACATTCCAGGAGAAAAACTCATTACATGGTAATTATGGTGTTGATAGCAAAGTTTATTCTAATATTTCATTCCAGTTTAGTTTAGTTTAGTTTTAGTCAAACTGTGGTTAGTAGTTTAGTTGGTAACACTTTTCACTAGGGAACACTATATTCACTATCGACTTGCTTATTAGCATGCATATTAGTAGCATATTTACTGTTTGTTAGTAATTATAAAGCACATATTAATGCATAACCATATTCTAGATCCCTTAACTCTACCCAATAACATAGTTACTACTACAGCTACTACCCTATTAATAAGCAGCAAATTAGGAGTTTATTGAGGGAAAACTTATTTAAAAGTGAATGTGTTCCTTAATCTAAAGTGTTACCGTTTAGTTTGTCTAGTTTCTGTATATGTTGTTTTTATGTTAGTTTCAGTGTTCTAAAGTCAAACTTTTAGCAGTTTTGTATCGTAAATGACAGACACATTTACAAAGCGAGTTTTTAGTTAGATTTAGCTAATTTCTGAGAACAACCATTATTTAGTAAATGATGGAAAGCCCAAAAAACTACAAATTCTGAAGCTTAAAATCTGAAAAATGGAGGCATAACGCTTCAAATTATTATGGAAGCCTGTTTCTGTCAGGGAATATAAGAAATAATTTAAATAAACTTTTCTTCTCAGAATTGCTAGTGTATTTCTCACAATTTTCTCCGAATTGCTAGAAAAACATTTAGAATTGTGAGATATGAACTCAAAATTATGATATAAAAAGTTGCATTTTTTTATTTTGTGCTGTCACAGAAATGGGCTACCATAGATTTACACAGATAACTGAACATTCGCTAAATTAACCATGGAAAGTAAGTGGCCATGTGACAACAATGTAGCATACTACTATTTTATTATGTTGTTTTCCAAAATTTGCATACATGTGAATGAAAACTGAGTAAACAATAATTACTTTAACAGATTACAAATGACTTAATTAACTGTATAAATTAATAAGCCATAAAGAAAACAGTTTTCCATGCATACAGAAAATTAGTGGTGTACAATAATATGTAGTATGGTAGTATGCGATTTCGAGTATAACTCTTCTCTTTCTGTCTCTCCCATTCTTCATTTCAGACTGCAAATCCATCACGCTTTTTCAGCTTCCTTTTGAGATGCTAAACAAGTAAAATAATGAGAGAGAGAGAGGGATTGAATCTCTCGTTGTTGAAGAGAAATAAATCTGAACAGGAATTTGATTGAAGGCTTGTCAAAATGAGCTGTTTCCATCTTATTGACTGGCTAATTTTTATTTGCAGGGATTAGAGGTCTAGACAAAAATTGCTTTCTGATTGCTTTATCCATTGTGATTGCCTTTGGGGAAGAATGGAGCAGCTTTATGTTTCACACTCCCTTTGCGATGTAGGCCACCTTTTGAAAATTTGTGTTGTGTGTGATTCCTTGTTGCCATAACGCCCAAAAGATAGCTGTATATTTTTACAGCTGCTCCACTTCTGCAATAAAAAAAATACAAAAATACACACACACTTACACAAAACTGCATTCTGTCTTGCTATACCAATACTTAATATTTTATATACGTATGCGTATATTTACAATACTACTTTATATATATATATATATATATATATATATAATAAAACTAATTAATTAGACTGTTCTCCAACATTTACTGATAACCTGAATTAATAAATTCTTCATAAATAAGCGCAGTCTGACTAAAATCTTCCTTTGGCAATGTAATTTATTATTCAAAAAGTTTATTATAATATATAAATATAAATATATCAAAAATACATAAAAATATACAAAATATACAAAAAAATCCAAATATATAAAAATATATCAATAATATATTTGTTTCGACCTGTATATTGTTAACTAATGTTTGTCATGTCAGATAAATCTGTTTCGAAGTGTTCATTGATCTAGACAGCTGTATTTACACTCTTAAATACCTAATATGACGTTAGCCATTTTGTTGTGATGTTCGGTATTAATAAAAGTTAGTTAGCAGCGGTGGCTAACGGCGACAGCTTCTGTCCCCAGGGCCTTCTGCCACCCTTTATAAAACATCCCTCTCATAAAGCAGCCCCATAAACAGCTTTATTATTTACATTACTGCACACGCACTGCTAGCAGCTCCTCCAGCTGGAGTGGGAAACTGAAGTTTTAACCCAGTGTAACCCTGTTTCTTGCAGTTATAATAGTTGGGTTTCTAGATGGGGCGGTGCAGAGAGTTCTTTGAATTTTTGCACAAGCAGCTTCAAAATTGTTATCTCTTCAGTTCCCATTTCCATATCTGTGCATAAACTGTCAAGGTCATTGATGGAAAAATGACGTGTACCGTTCCCTTGCAAAAACCACAGTACAGCAGCAGGTGTTATTGTAGTATTTTTATGTACTAATCTTTTGAATTGACTTATATTTTTACATTTTCAATTTTCATTTTAATTTGTTTTTGTCATTTTTAATAAATATTTCTATTTACCTTTAATTTGTTTTTATTTTGGTTTTAGTAAATTTAGTGCATAAGCTTATTTTAATTTATAATTTTCAAATGTTCATTTTTTTTCTAGGTTTTTCATATAATGCTTATATTTCATTTTATTTAAGCTTTATTTCAATTACCACTAACACTAACATTAACACTATTTTAATAATCCCAACATGGCTTTTTGACATATTGAATCATCGGGATATTCATCTAGTATAACATTATGTGCAGGTCATATATATACTCTGTGTGTGTGTGTGTGTGTGTGTGTACGTATATATATATATATATATATATATATAATACAGCTAAATAATATAATATATAATATATTACTTATTTTACAGTTATAACTATCTATCATCTAGTATAACATTATGTGCAGGTCATATATGTACTTTGTGTGTGTGTATATATATACTGTATGTATATATATATATATATATATATATATATATATATATATATTAATTACAGCTAAATAATATAATATATAATATATTACTTATTATACAGTTCTATCTATCTATCTATCTATGTATAGAAAAACTGTTTTTAATAGTTTTAGTTATCAGTAACAATGAAGAATATCAGATATCAGTGACATTTCAGAGATATCATGGCTTTTTACATATTATTCAATCACCATATTCATCTAGCATAGACACTAAGCTAGATATATGGTGGAGAATACCACAGTAAATACAATGTTCATGCGTTTTCATCATCAAAATATACTATAGCAACTATAGTTTTGGCAAAAGTACCATAGTTATTAGATCCCGTTTTGTTTCATGCTAATAACTGTTAAAACGAAAGTATTTTGTTGGAAACTCTGTTTACTATGGTATATTTTTATAACCGGTCTTAAGTCCTTCACTGTTGTATTTCCTGTACCATGCCACATTATCTGGATGAGGTTGCATAATTGGTAAGCAGTGTTTTGTTTTCCTGAAATAAAACACTGCACATTTACACGATGTGCACACTGTTTGCGCAATGCTGTGGAACATTGAGATCGATCAGACTTAAAATAGACCGCTTTTTCTTTCGTTTTTACATAAGATGCAGTTACAACG
The DNA here is from genome assembly GCA_021397915.2 of Tor tambroides. Lineage (NCBI taxonomy): Eukaryota > Metazoa > Chordata > Actinopteri > Cypriniformes > Cyprinidae > Tor > Tor tambroides. The sequence continues at coordinate 3,110 of JAFVLL020032661.1, read as the reverse complement.
GCTTCTGTGTTGGATCAATGTAAGCGATTTATGTCTAAATCTGTAGCATTGATATCCTGTGTCCCGCTCTCTCTTATTCATCAGCATGTGCCCCCATGCCCTCAAAAACCAGCTGACTCCATCAAAACTTCATTTCATGACTGTCTGTCCCACAAGACCTTGTGCTGAGTGGGCTGTAGACCTGCGTTGCGGTGACATACAGCGTTCAGCTGGTGCTGCGTTCAACTGCATTGCTAAATTTATAGTAACACAGGTCAAGCTTGATGTTAGCACGCTGGAAGGAGCACTGGATGACATCCCATCCCACAGAGGACTCCGAAAACCCATTAAAATGATGTTCCAGTCCTACGTGTCACTCAGAAATTGCTAAAGCCTTACAAGTGTCTTTAAAGCAGCTACAAACTCGTATTTCCTGGCCCAATCCCCGTCTCTTTCATTCTCTATTCCATTAGTTATATTGTGCGTCTTAGTGTGAGGGTGGGAGCGCAGTGATTTAGTCGAGATCAAAGGCTGAACGCCGCAGAGATTAAAACCTTGCGGTTCTTTCTAGGCTAAACGCGGACTGCTAAGAATCACCGGGGACCCCTGACTAGCGCAAATGCTAATGCTAACCTTCACAGATTAGTCAATAAACATTCTAATGAGAATGTTGAATCAATGTGTTTTAGTAAGTCATGTAAGAGAGAGTCTGGGGTCTAATTAGAAAGCTGTGTGAGGACGGAGTATGTAGTCTTTAACTGAATCCTATGAGTGTGTACTAGGATACTGTACTGCCTACTGTTGATTGAAGCCAGATCTAGCATTCTATCACTCCATCTATCATTCTATATATCTATCTGTCTGTGACTATCTATCTATCTATCTATCTATCTATCTATCTATCTGCCGTTCTATTGTTTTATCTATCTATCTATCTATCTATCTATCTATCTATCTATCTATCTATCTATCTATCTATCTATCCGCCTGTCTGTTGTTTATCTATCTATCTATCTATCTATCTATCTATCTATCTATCTATCTATCTATCTATCTGTCTGTCTTGTCTGTTGTTCTGACATTCTATCGTTTTATTTGTCTCAGTCTATTTGCTATCTATCTATCTATCTATCTATCTATCTATCTATCTATCTATCTATCTATCCTCTGTTCTATTGTTTTATCTATCTATCTATCATCTATCTATCTATCTATCATTCTGCCGTTCTCTTGTTTTATCTATCTATCTATCTATCTATCTATCTATCTATCTATCTATCTATCTATCTATCTATATGTCTATATGTCTATATGTCAATTTTACCATTTTATGATTCTGTTGTTCTATCGTTCTGTCTTTCTTTCTGTCTGTATTTCAATCTACCTACCCTGCTTTTCTAGATATTTTTTAGACGTGCACAATACAAAAATAGTATATGCAGCTGGCCTGTGCATTTGCAGTTATGATTAATATCCACAGTGTGTTTATCATGAAGTTTGCAGTAGTCACTGTGCTGTGAATGTTTTCTGGTTTATTGTGTTCTCTCACATATGCGCTACATTAAATGACAGGCTAGTTATTACGATGTGCTTTGGGAGTCCAATATTACATAAAGTATATTAAAGAAGCTTACATAAGACTCTGTGATTTAGATTGTGAGCTGTGCTGTAATGTGACTTCATACATCATATCTGTGCCACATTAAAACCTGTATAGAGACTTGGGCTTGTCCTCTTGAATATAGAGGAGCATGCATTGTATAAATTTAGAGGAAGAGTTATGAATCATAACAGATGTGAGAAAGTAGCTGTCTGCTGGGATCTTTATCAAGACTGACGCAAATCAGAAAACGCTTAGTGAGTGTATGACCGTAAAAATAGGCAACAATTGTCGTTCAGCGTGTGTCTGTGCGTGTGAAGGTTACAGCTTGACGTGGCTTTAATGGATTCCAACAGCAGTCAGAAGCTAAAGGTGAAACGCTGTGTTGTATACGTTTGGTGTATGCTAATGAGGAAAATAGTATTTGCATGTGTGTACGTGAGAGAGAAACAGAATGTTCGGCAAGAAAACTGATGAGTTTGCCGCTGCCTTTTTCCCTTCATTTGACAAGGTGCTCATTAGTGTCTTTCTGTATGAAAACATGAGCAATGATGTACACATGCACACATTTATTTCACTTAAAGCTACTGAGGAGGTACTGTGGTACAGTGATGGTACTGGATGCTAAAACATGTTAAAGGTTAGGGGTTTGTTCAAATGACTAACCTAAAGTATAGTTATAGTCTTGCTTTAGCAAGCGCCATTAAAAACATGATAAAAGCATGATATTTTTTGTGCTTTTATGTGAAGTGTTTTATGAAAAATGTACAGCAGTTCCTCATGCTTTTCCCTTCTCTGTCCATCCGTTCATCCGTGTTTATGGATGTATCACTCTGTATGACTCACCGTATTCAACTCTAATTTGAGTGAGTCCCGTTGGACTCCAGCTGGAGGTGACAGACCTGCGTTAGAGAGAATTCTAATGCGCTCATCACAATCAGCACATCGTATACACCGTTTAAAATTCAGAACACTGATGATTCATATTGGAAAATATATTACGGAATAAATCTGCTTCTAAACACCCATAATGAATCTGTGGACACATTTAGAGGGCTATTACACCTAAAAGTGTAAATGAGATTTAAATGCTACTGTGGAAAGGAAGATGTTCAGTTATTTTATTTGAACTTTTATAAAGTTTTTTTTTTTTTTTAGTTTAAGGATAAAAGAAAGAGAGGTTTGAAATTATGTAAATAATGACGCAATTGAAGTTTCGGGTGAACTACTTTACAGTTGTAGTTTTCCGTTTTAACTTGTGTTTTCTGTCTTTTGATATTGTTTTTATTTAGTTACCTCACAGTTTATTATTGTGAAATAATATTACTATTTAAAATAATTGTTTTCTATTTGAATGTGTTGTAAAATGTAATTTATTCCTGTGAGGCAAAGATGAATTTTCAGCGTCATTACTCCAGACTTCAGTGTTCAGAAATCATTCTAATTTGAGGATTTTGATGATTTTATGTTTCAGAAACATTTAATATTATCACCAATGCAGAAAACTGTGATTGTTGCTTCGAAATGTGGA